>CM032228.1:256162500-256185000 GCA_019009955.1 Riptortus pedestris
GGTTAGTTCGAAAAATCTGAAATATCACCGATACTACAAAGAAAAAATTGTACGTAATCAATCTTATTGTAAATATGCACTAGAATTAATAAATAGTCTACAATGAAATTAATATATCATATTCTACCATATTTCAGTAGTTGCTTCCCTTTCCGGGCAAGAATATTTCAGCTGTGAAAGGTTGGCTGACCTGTTTGTTTATAATTAGACGCTTTCGTCGAAATCAATAAGACACTTGAGCTTGAATTTGAGAAACTAATCCATTGATGTTTGGATTAATTCCACTGATACAAAGACGAAAAGAATTTTCCAAATTATCGTCAGTCAGCCTTGTACGATGTTTTGATTTATTAACTTTCATCATTGAAAAGAACTGTTGGCATTTATAAGTACTGCCAAACACACAAATCTCTCCTCATCTTCCTCATTTGGAGTAAGTAGTGTAATATTTTTGTTTGATTGGGTTTTAGCATATTTCCCTTAATGGAAATCAGCTATTGAGGTCGTTCTCGTGACGCGGAAAAGGAACTTTTATTCATACATGGTTTGGAAGACGAAATACTTTCTATGATTATGAATTATATGGTCCATTACGTTATATAAAAAAAAAAAAACACTACATACACAGAGGACGGGAAATATAAAAATATTGAGGACTGTGAAGCCTTACATAACAAATAATTTTATTATTAACAAATCCACACCAACGACAGGTATAAACCGTAAACACTGTGACAGGGAGATGTCAAAATATTGTCGAAAGCAAAGCCTTGACAAAAAAAAATGTCTTCATTCACCCTCATCATTTGTCTGTTATCTGCTCTAGCGGTCGCAATTTTTGTCTTATCGTCACCAAACTTTATATATAATCGCTTCATACAAAAAGAAAGATCAAGTTCGTTAACGGCTGAAATCGGGCCAGGGGGGGGGGATTAAAGGGGGAGAATTTCGAACATTCCTAATACCTTGGTTATTATGCGTCTGAACGAAAAATTGTACAGAACCGATCTTATTGCTAATGTAATTTTCTATAAATTTTATTATGTACACTTTTTCACTATCTCGATTATTAACTGAGATATTTGCATTTTTTAGTTTTTGGGCATTAGTATAGACCCACTCCTGCTCATCTGATATTAACAATATTCTACTATGTTATGAAGCAATTTATTCAAAGCCTAAATACCAAATATTGTTCTCATTGATCTTTTATGTTTTGAGATAAACGCAAATACTTGAGAAATCAGCTTAGTTAACGCAGCCCCTGCGTGACGGAATTTTAGCAGATTTTCTTTAAGGGAAATCAGCTATTGAGGTCGTACTCATGACGGAACTTTCGAAATTTTTCTTCAAAAGTCCATCCTTCCTATTTAGTAGATGACGAAAATGAGGTCCGTTCAAAACTGTGTATATATATATATATGTGTGTGTGTGTGTGTGTGTGTGTGTATATATATATATATATATATATATATATATATATATATATTTGTCTGTTACCGCTCTAGCGATCCCAATTTCTGTTTGATCGTTACCAAACTCAATATTTAGTCGTTTTATGTAAAAAGAAAGATCATGTTCGTTAACGGCTGAAATCGGACCAGTGGGAGGGGGGTTTAAAGAGGAGGATTTTCGAAAATTCGAAATATCTCCGTTACTATATGTCGAATCGAAAAATTGTACATAACAATTCTTATTGCAAATTAAATTTACTACAAATATTGTTATATACATGTATTCTCTATCTTGAATATTAACCGAGATATTTGCATTTTTATTAAATCTGTGCGGCTAACGGACGAGTGACTTTCTCTCCAAAAGCTAGTTCGGCCGTTTCCCTGCTTGGCTCTAGTGAAATTTCCCTATTTTAAAACATCACGTGGGAAATCTGCTTAGTTTACGCAGCCCCTGCGTGACGGACTTCTCAAAATGTCGCCCTGGGCAAATCAACCCTTCCCGCGGCCGGGTGAATGAATAACCCTTCTTCCCTGACATCGGTGAGAGTTTGGCCATTTGCTACCTAGGGTGGAATGCCAGTGCCGAGCTTCGAGAAATAGAGTTATTGTCCGAGAAACCTTTTCCGATTCGCATCGAGTTGGAGAAAGAAAATAAGACCAGCAAACACCTCTCTTCCTTGCTAATGGAAAGAGTGCTAAGTTTGCCTTGCAAATGGCTGTTATGCTAATACACCAGTCACTTGGCCAAAGAGCTTTTTAGCATTCTCAAAGCAGGCTTCCATCTCTTCCCGATCCATATTTCAGGGGATTTGCTCTCCTTTTCTACGCTCATTTCACGTCACATCACGCCTTTGAATACTTTCCAACACAATATTTGACTCTCGTAATAACATTATTTTAAGGCGGGTGGTTTTTTCCACTTGAAGCCCGTCAAGCAGTGGCTTCTTGTACGAGATTTCTCACGCGATGTAGTGATTTCATTTCACCATTTATTCTCTATTCGTAAGTAATAAATGGGTGATTAGTAGTTGGGGATTACTGAAGGCTGCAGGCAAAAAAGTGCGAATACTTGTGTTAACAGCAATTGTAGAGCATCAATAGTTCAACGAGATTGGTTCTATTAATGTTTTTCCTCCATCTTTCGAAACCCCCACGCTTTAAATAAATTTCGATAATACTCAGGATCAAATAAACATTTTCGAGTGAAGAACGTAAATTTTTAATTCATGACGCCAACGCACAACGATTTACTGCATCATATCTTCCTCATTTAATAATGAGAGTGGAGCCAATTCAGATTTCCCTTTCCTTTTGAGCGTCGTACTCACATGATCGTATTTTGGAAATCTTTCCATCATGATGGCTGCGACCCTACCTAGTAGATGACGAAAATGAGGTCCATTCCTATATATTAGAAACAAACTGATATAATATTTTATATATATATTTATACTAGACCCGCTTGTTTTAAAGCGCTTCGACCCGGGAATTCATTTTGATGTGGCTAGAATGGCCCCCCCCCCGTGATTGGTTGTATTTTTTTTGGAATCGGCTTTTACTTTGCACAATATTTTGACATTTACCCGTCCCAGTGTTTAGGATTAATACCCGTTGTTGGCATTTGTTAATAATAAAATTAATTTTTTATGTAAGTCTTCATTGTCCTCCAAATTTATATATATATATATATATATATATATATAAATATATATATCTGTCTGTTACCGCTCTAGCGGGCGCAGTTATTATTTTATCGTTACCAAACTCGATAAATAAGCGTTTCATGGAAAACTATAGATGAAGATGGTTAACGGCTAAAATCTACATGGTGGGAAGAGGTGGGGAGGATACAGGGAGAGAATTTCAAAAATTCGAAATTCCTCCTTTATTACGCGTCGAATCGCAAAAGTGTAACTAATCTTATTGTAGAGAGGAAGGAGAATATTTTACTGTTGGTTCTAAATGAGCAATAACTATTATTAGTCAAATATGTTTAAATACATTTGAAAAGATCATATTTAACTCATCTTAGAGGTAGGAACTCATTAGCGGATTGCCCTACAACAGAAATCGGGTTCAAAAAATTACAAATGAATTTAAAAAAAAAAATAAGGAAAAAAAGAAGTAAAATATGACTTAATCTGCCAGAGTCGGGAGAGGAGGGAAATTGAAATTTTTGGAGTTTTTGCTCATTAGCGGATTGCCCTACAACAGAAATCCCCCCCCCCCCCACCCCCCCCCCCCCCCACCCCCCCCCCCCCCCACCCCCCCCCCCCCCCACCCCCCCCCCCCCCCACCCCCCCCCCCCCCCACCCCCCCCCCCCCCCACCCCCCCCCCCCCCCACCCCCCCCCCCCCCCACCCCCCCCCCCCCCCACCCCCCCCCCCCCCCACCCCCCCCCCCCCCCACCCCCCCCCCCCCCCACCCCCCCCCCCCCCCACCCCCCCCCCCCCCCACCCCCCCCCCCCCCCACCCCCCCCCCCCCCCACCCCCCCCCCCCCCCACCCCCCCCCCCCCCCACCCCCCCCCCCCCCCACCCCCCCCCCCCCCCACCCCCCCCCCCCCCCACCCCCCCCCCCCCCCACCCCCCCCCCCCCCCACCCCCCCCCCCCCCCACCCCCCCCCCCCCCCACCCCCCCCCCCCCAGCCCCACGCCGCCCGCGCCCCCCCCCCCCACCCCCCCCACCACGGACCCCCCCACCCCAGCGCGCCCCCCCCCCCGACCCCCCCCCCCCCCACCCCCATATAAGTCTTTGGTCACTATTTTGGGTGGTATTGCTTTCTCCTCAGCCAACAGAGAAAAATATATTGGACAAACATGTCCATTTAAGTAAATAAAATAATCATGGGAGGGGAACAAATTGAACATACTTCTGAGATTTTGGCTACTTTTAAACAATGATGTTTGATATGGTCATGAATTTTTTTTTGACTACAGAGCAAATCATCAACATAGATAACTCCCCTGTAGATTAATGCCGGGGAAATTTTTAGTAGTTTCCAAACTTTAAAAACAGAATTTTGTAGTAATTTTTTATACATGAATATAAGGGGAGGTTAGTCACACATTCAGTTATCAAAGCACCAGGTAAAAAGTAATACACCCCTCCTCTACTTGTTATATTTTTCAATAAAATAATATTAAAATATTTCTTAAGTAATTTTCATATAGAGAATAGCTCTGAGACTTGTCAGAGAATCAACATTTGTTCATATTTGCACAAATATTGTTGTTGCCTGGGTGTGCTAATGTCAAGTAATGTCGAGCTAAAAGCCTGTTGTGATTTAAATTCATAATATTAGCTAAGCTTTATTTATTTTTTTACTAATTTGTAGATATGTTTGCTAACCAGCAAAATCATTTCGGGTAGAGGGGAGGTTAGACAATACTTAATACCTAATGGAGATATAGCAAGATATAGGACCTTTTTGTTTATCGTTAAAAAGCCCTTATAAAATTATGTTCAGTGCATATTTTGATCTCATTTATAGGAATGGAGATATTTATAATTCTGTAAATAATTAGATGAATATAAAAGAGAGAAATGGTTGGGAAGGAAGGGGATAAAGCCCTTCTTATTTGGTATTAATTCTTCAGGTACAGAGATGGTTGAAGGGATGGGGCTATGAGTCTTTGACACCTGTGATGGTCTGTAGCCAAGGTTTGTAGAAGGTAGTTCTCATGTAGACACCCGGAAGGTAAGGAGCTGCACACTTTATCCCGTGGGAAACTGTTCCTGCTAGCACCCAATGGCCGTCAGGGCGCTCGATCATCAGGGGTCCACCGCTGTCACCCTGCAATCATTCATTTAATGTAAATATTTATTGAATGTTCTCAGCTCCAGAGCAGTTGCTCTTTAAAAAAAAAAAAAAAAAAAAAAAACTTTGTCAATAACAAAACAAAGTAAAGTCTGTCACGTGTAAACTAAGCAGATTTCCCTAAATGTTGGAATGGCCCACTTCTGATCTCATTTTACCATAGACTCTCTATTTAAAAAAAAAAAAATGAATAGACATGGTTGGTCAATAAAAATCCTATTTAAAGATAGCGTCTGTAGAAAAGCATATTTCGTATTTATGCTTGGAATAAAACGTTTCATGACATATTCTCATATTTTCAAGAAAGATTACTAAAAGTGGGGTTTACTGAAGGCTGAAATCTAAAAAAATGCCAATATCTCAGTGATTATTGAAGATAGAGATAAACTGCATATAACAACATTTATGGAACACTAAATTTGCAATAAGATTGGCTCTAATCACTTTTTCAATACAAGGTATAATAAGGGATATATTTTGAATTTTCGAAGTTTTCCTTATCTAACCCCCCCCCCCTTCTCTTCCATTTGTTCGATTTCAGCTATTAACGAATTTGATCTTTAGTTTTGCATAAAACGTTTAAATATCGAATTTGTTGCCCATGAAACAATAATTGCGACCGCTATAGTGGTAATATATATATAAATATATATATAATTTTGAACAGACCTCATTTTCGTCATCTCCTGCGACTTCAAATGGACATTTGAAGAAAGTTTTTGAAAATTGCGTAATAAATACGACCTCAATGGCTGATTTCCCTTGAGGGAAATCTGCTAAAAGAAATTATTGTGGAGCCTGAGATCACAGGAGCAAACCAGTTGAAAATGAGTCTTACAACCACTGCCTCCAGTCGTATGTTCCTGTAAAACTTAGTTTTTAGCAGATTTCCCTTAAGGGAAATCAGCTATTGAGGTTGTACTCATGACGGAAATTATTCTTCAAATGTCCATCGATCCTGCCTAGTAGATGACGGAAATAAGGTCCGTTCTAAACTATATATATATATATATATATATATATATATATATATATATATATATATATATATGTCTGTTACCGCTCTAGCGGTCGCAATTCTTGTTTAATCGTTACCAAACCTAGATATGTAGACGTTTTATGTAAAAAGAAAGATCAAGTTCGTTCACGGCTGAAATCGGACCGGAAGAGGGGGGATTTTCGAAATATTCAAAATTTTTTCTCTATCTTGAATATTAACCGAAATATTTACATTTTTATTAAAACGGGGCGCCTAACGGACGAGTTACTTTCCCGCCAAAAGCTAGTTCAGCCGTTTCCTTCACTGGCTCGGCTCTCGTGAAATTTCTCTATTGTAAAACTTCACGTGGGAAATCTGCTTAGTTTACGCTGCCCCTGCGTGACGGACTTTTGGCTATAATGCCTGCGCAAAGATGCTGTGCCCAGTGACAATGAGGTTAGCTCATCAAAGCAGACCTGATATCATAATCAATTGTTTATTTGTATTACCTCGCACGAATCCCTCTGTCCGTTGGCGTAGCCGGCGCAGATGAAGCTGCTGAGGATGTTCTTGGCGTGGCCAGCTGTGTGGAACATCTCTTGGCAGACCGAGTTCTCCATTACTGGCACTTGCACTTCCTGCAAAACGCTAGGCACACCTCCACCTGCAAATCGACATCATATTAGAAACGGAAACCATAATGAAATCAATAATGTTTTGATCATTGTTAGACAAAATGTATTCTCAATGAAAATTTAAAATAAAATCATTTGAAATGGGGTTCGAAAAGAATTATTTTGTAGCAGCTTGGCCTGCTCTATAACCTAACCCTTACTAGACGCCACGTGGTCCCAATGACAGTGTTGCCAGGAACTAATTAATCTAATTTTAACGTGGCTACACTGCGAGCAACCATATAATAACCTTTCAGTCAGTGTATAAAATTAACCGCTCACTCTCGCAGTTGTGTGTGTTGTGCTTTTGTGAACTCTGCTCCGAACCATTTTTGTTGTTATTTATTCAAAGACCGATTGTTATTATTTATTGCATTTTGTGTTCTTCAATCTTTTAATTTTCGACCAGTTGTTTGTTTTTTATATAAATTATAGTGCCTTATTACTTTCAAGTTTTGTTATTGTACGTTATAAAAAAACCCGTACATTAAAATTTCAAACAACACAGTTACCTAATTATTTCATTATTCGCATTTTGTCATCCTTATTAGGAAATGTTTTCCTTTAGTTAGATCCTATTTCCAAAGCTCGTAAGAGAAAGACCTAAGCCCGAGACCAAAATAATGTTTGGGCTTGTTCGTGTATTTTTTATGTAAGCACGAGAACTAAGGCCTTGAGGAAATCTGCTAATAAAACGCTATTGACAATTCCGTATATTCTGATTGGGATAGGCATTAGTGGTGGCTATTGGACTGGGCGTTGGAAAGAGAACAGATGAGTAGGGTTATAGAGTTGTATAACCTAATCTATAATCATTATAAATGAGTGACAAAAGAAAGGTTGAAATAAAGGACATGAGACATTTTTTCGAAAATCGCGTCATAAGTACAACAGAAAAAGAGAATATTGTTGCGAAAACAACGCCCATGTAAAATTAAACAGAGATAATCTCATAATTTAAGAAGTACGAAATAGATGAAAGGAGCCGACCGGTGGTCTAGCCCGTCCTTGGCAATACCCGTATAGATGTGTGAAGATAATTCTCTTTGATGTTTTCGCCAAGCTATAAAAGGGACCCAGCCCACCCCAAGTTAGTTAGTTTGTTCTCAGCTCTCTTCAAGTGATCAACAGTGCGTTCAGTGTAGCTTTAGGGAACAGTGCGTTTTAGTTGCAGGACGGTAAAGTGTTTTATGTGAAGAACAGCATAGTGCCGTGTTTCAGTAAAGGACACTGCTGTGCCGTTATCTCCGCGAAGATCAGTGCAGTGCCGTGTTTTTGTGAACTTCAGTGATCGTGAGTGAGTTATTGGACTGTTCAATAACAAGAACAGTAAAACTATCAATGCATACTTTGAGCAGTAGCTAAGAATAATTAACCAAGTGTGTAGTGCATTATTAAATAAATTGTGCAATGATAAAAATTTTGAAGCTTGTGTGTGCTTCATTTCGCAATCCAAAAGAACTCGATAATCGAAAGAATTATTATTAACGTTGTTTATTAAACAACGTTTATTATTCTTGTAATTAACATAACAATATGTATCAGCTGTGCCGCGTTGCCCCTGGTTACCACTTAACCTAACTCTTAAAAAACAAAGTTTAGACAGTCAGTTGCTAGTGTCCTTTAAGAGAAGATTGGTGTTTGTTGTTTTTAGTTTATCATATCTGCGAACTAGAACAGCCGAGCACCACATCATCATCACGCCAGCACAGCTGAAAAGGAGCAGGATCGACCGAAAGAAGTTTAAAACGTCCGTCACGCAGGGGCTGCGTAAACTATGCAGATTTCCCATGTGAAATTTTAGAGAATAGAGAAAATTTCACGAGAGCCGAGCAATCAAGGAAACGGCCGAACTAGTTTTTGGCGGGGAAAGTCACTCACGCCCGTTAGCCGCCCAGATTTAATAAAAATCCCTTAAGGGAAATCTGCTAAAACATGAGTCGGTATCGTGAGTAAAAACAATTATATTCTACATAGATACCGGCCAGCAAGGAAGCATCCTTCCAAGCTTTTGTCTACTCCAACTCGGCCAGCAGGATAGCCTCACATTAACCTCTCACTTTACTGGGCGGACTGTAATTCATTTATATATTTTGGTGTTCATAATTCTAAAGTTGTATTATTTTTCTCATTTATTATTTACGAAAATACACTAATCTTTATTATTTGGAGTCAAGATTTTATTTATTTATGGGGAACACCTTCTGAACACTAAAATAACACCCTATAAAAAATATAATAGATTAGATGGTATGGAAATAAGAATTAGGTCCAGGATGAGCGGGTATTTTAAGTTTGTGGTTGTTGTAAATTGGATTATGGTTATTATTGAAGGGGATGGGATTTAGAGGAGTCCTGGATGGGATAGTGAAATAGCCGGTGGATTCCAAAGAGATATATGGGCTAGAGTAAATGGAGCGTTTATCTTTGGCGAGGACAGAGATGGAGCTGTGTGTCATTGGCTGTCAGCTGGGCTGCTTGAGTTATGGCCGGCCCACCCTTAGTCAAATATATCCTCATCACCAATAGGTCCGCCACGCAGGGGCTCCGGCAACTAAGCACATTTCCCACGTGAAATTTTACAATAGAGAAATCTGCCCACTAACAACAGTAGTAGTAAAGAATCTCTAAACCAAATCACGGGGGACGAACAGTTACGGAAACGGCCGAACTAGCTTTCGGCGGAAAGTTCCAATTATAGACGATTTCTGCCGATCACACACACTTAATACAAATGCAGATATTTCGCTTAATATTCAAGATAGAGAATAAATGTATAGAACAATATTTATAGTAAACTAAATTTGCAATAAGATTGATTCTATACAAATTTTCCATCCGACGCATAATAACGAAGATATTTCGAATTTTCAAAAATCCGACCCTCTAAACCCCCCGATTGGTCTGATTTCAGCCATTAACGAACTTGATCTGTCTTTTTGCATAAAACGTTTCAATATCGAGTTTGGTAACGATCAAACAAAAATTGCGACCGCTAGAGCGCTAATAAACAGACAAATATATACGTTATATATAATTTTGAACGGATCTCATTTTCGTCTTTCTCTGGGTAGGATCGATGGACATTTGAACAAATTTTTCGAAACTCGCGTCATGAGTACGACCTCAATAGCTGATTTCACTAGGGGAAATCTGCTAAAACGTTTCAGTCAACACTAAAGATAATATGTTTTAGGCTGAAATCTGACCTGGAATGGTGAGGGATTAGATTGGGGGGGGGACTCTAAAATTCAAATTATCAACGTTATTATAAGTCTGATCGTAAAATGTTACAGAGGCAAAATTGTTAAACTATTGATGCTCTATAATTGTTCTAGTTTGCATTTTTTTTTTCGTAACTCAAGTATTGAGCGAGTAATTTGTATTTTCAGTCAGAATAGTGAGTGTGATGAAATGAGTAGTGTCTTATAGCAGCTGTATGACGGAAGTTTGTTTCTATTTTGATCTATTATGTTTTCGGCTAAATATAGACCTATATTTAGTTTGTCTATTGAGCTGGAGAGAGCGTAGTGGGCGGTGTAGAGGGAGTTGTAAAGGTTATAAAAATTCGTCTCCTTCTTCCAAATCGTGGGTATATGGCTTTGATCGGTGATCCGGGTAATCGATTCTTATAGCCGCTGGTGGCTCTCTCTACCACTCGTCAACACATCTACTTCTCGCCCAGATAATAAAAGCTCTTCCTTCTTAGATTCGCCTCCCCCCGTCATGTTTCCTCTCTGTTTAGTCTCTGACCTACTTCGCCCACGCTGTAAATATTTTACAGATTTTATTGTTTTGACTGCTGGACTGTCTGATTCCATTTTAAGTCGAATTCAGGCCGTGAGTTTATGCAAATTTCCTTCCCTACATTATTTCCGCAGGTAGGGTGGCCAATTAGTAAGATTCATGGTGTATATCATTTTTAGCAGAGCTTACACATATCACCCTTAAGGGAAATCAGGTATTAAGGTCGTATACATGACAATATGGACATACGGACTTGAACTTTGGGCTTCCACTAAACCTTCAAATTCCTCCAAAATCCAAACCCTCCCATCCAGAATACTCCGTACAACTACACATTCCCCATTTTACGTATCCAATTTAACTCTCCATAACGACCTCAACATTCCTTTTGTCCATAGCCTCACCAAATCCCGATATCAGCAATTCCACTCTTCCCGCACATCCTAATCCTTTAGTCGAATCATTCTCATCTAGCCATATTCCAGAAAACCTAAGACGGCGTCTGAAGTGTAAGTGGCCGAGATCTTCTTGTGTAGTGCACAGTATAATTCCATATAGTACAATCCAATGTTCCCTCCATTGTGGGTATTGTCGATGGACAACTTCCCACCTTAAGCCAATAATGAAGACAACTGTTATTATCATTCATATCATTTGCTTGTAATATTTATATATGTTGTTGCAAATAAACGAATAAATATATTTAAAAAAAGCCTTCCTTATAACCCCCACTCCCTTCCTGCCCGGGGGGGGGAGATTTCTTATTACGGTTTGTAATTAATCAATTAATATTCTCGGTGATGCTGTGTTAGCAGTATGTAGGTTTATCTATTATTAAAACTCACGCGGGAAATCTGCTTAGTTTATGCAGCCCCTGCCTGAAGGACCTTCATCAGTTGGCTAATTGTGATAGAGCATCTAAAGGTTGTGAACCTTTTCCGGAACACCTGAGAACAGAGTCGAGTTGCAAGGAGAACGGTATTCCTGTGCTTGCATTGGACATTTGTTGGAATATCAAGCACCGAGCAAGCGATATTCCAACGTGCGTGAGACCGATGATAGTAAATTGCCTTACCGTATTTGAGCCTTCCCCATCCGGTGACTGTAGCCATCTTGCCGGTGAAGTCCTCGTCATCCCGCGGCATGCAGATAGGCACGATGTGTTGGTCGAACTGTATCGGCGTATCCAGCTCCAGCAGTGCTATATCATTCTCGAAGGTAGCAGCATCGTACAGTCTGTGCACTATCACCCTCCTCACCGGTCTGGACACGGAACGCTTCGACTCCAGCTCTCCGCTGATGTCGTACTCGCCGAACACAGCTATCAGCGATGCCAGGAACCTGATCACACACAATGAGTAAGTATTAAAAGAAATAATTTATAATTATGGGTGACTATACAGTCTAAACAACTGGTCCGAAAACGGTCTCTTACGAAAGACTCTTCCACCCAAGTAGTGCTCTCCAAATGCAACATAATTCTAGACGAACTATAATATTTTAATGGCTTCTAGTAAGAAAATCCTATCTATATAGAGTTATAAGATTACATGATTGAGAATATTTGAATCTCCCCACTTGCGTTCTGGTGGTTGGAGGAGGACTATATGAGAGTTTAGCATTTGGAGAGAGTATTCGAACCTCCCCATTTGAGTTGTGGTGGTTGGAGAGTCACCCTCAAATTATTTCTGGTGGAAGGGGTAAGTCTTTTAATAGCTGTTTCCTGTGTTTAGTTTTTGGGGAGATAATTTGGATCCCTCCTCCAGAGTTCTGATTTCTGGAGGAGGTATTTGGATCGTTATCACGTGGATTTAGCGTTCGGAGTGAGTATTTGGTTCTCTCCGGAGCTGAAAACAACAGAGCAAGAAAGGGAGAAAGAGTGAGGGAGACTTACAAATGTTGATAAGACCTTTAATTTGTTGAGGGATTTTGTGGGTTTCAAAGAATTGTTTGTTCGACAGTAATACCTTACCAATAAATATATTGGAGAATGAAAATGCTCCGAATTGGGCGGTTCCCTCAACCGAATGAAAAAGGCTTGCCATTTCTTTTTTGTTGGAAGGATTTACAATATTCGGTTTTGTTTCTGGGTGGTCTGTATCCTGTCTATACCTTTTCCCTAAATACTTTCCTCAAATATTTTCCCTGAAAAATTACAAACGATCTGGAACTCCAATCCCTTTTGTTCTTTATCAGTTCATTTTAAATCAAATATAATATTGTAAAAAGTATATGAAGGGCAGTATTGGAATTATTATTTTGCAACTAAACGGATTTAATTTGCATACTCAGATATTGCTATAAAGAATAACACGTTATATTATAATGTACAAAAGCGGAGGTGCTGCGTAAACTTAGCAGATTTAGAGAGGTTGGCGGACCTTTGAGTTTACAATTCAGACGCCTTCCTTAGTGGAGGTTATTAAAATGTAAATAGTATGAACAATATCTCTTTATCATTTGTATTTGTTCCCTTAATATTCACGGTGTTGTTAAATGATACCAGTATTTATTATAGATTTATCTATTGTAAAACCTCTCGCGGGAAATCTGCTTAGTTTACGCATCCCTGCGTGGCTTACCCAGGTTGACAGTGAGCAGCGGTGATGACATATCTGTTGGTGATGAGTACACCACCACACTTGTTCTTGGTGAAGAGTCCCAGCCATGTTGCTTCCCTGACGAGCACTTGCCAAGGCCACTCGCCGAACGTTGCACCTTTCCCTCCGACAATCCTTCCGTTCTTCAGCATCGGTCTGACTCCGCACTCTGCAAACCCATCCTCAATAATCACATCAAAGCATTTAGCACCATTATAAGATACCCCAAACCAATCCTAGCACCTTAAAACCCCTTAGTAATTTAATTGTAACAGTCTTAAACATTAGTTAGTGCGATTTTGTTAATTCGACTTTAACATAAGTGATTCGCCCTCTTATTTTATCTTTCCTAACCTAAATAAGAAAATAATTTAAAGCTTTATTTTTGATTAGATTTTCCCTTAACAAAATTTGACTTCTACTCGAAATTTTGATTTCGACTAAAACAGCCGGGACATCGGTTGTAAACGTCTGTTCCATCATTGGTGAAACACTGGTAATCTGTGCCAAAATTTTCATCGTTGACATTTGCCAGGACGAATGAAGAGCTCTGGTGTTGAAGAAGCGAAGAGGCTGAGATGTTGGAGCATGTTCTCCGAATCTTCCATGCAAGATGACATTTCTGCAAGTACATGTTGATAGATGGTCATGATGAGATATCCACCATCTTCTGCTTCCCACCTCTCCCGCACAACAGGCTCTTCAGACGACTTGACAAAGGTCTAGATAGTTGCACACAGATTGTCCCAGATGAACTCACTCATTTCTGAGAAGATACCAACCGATTCCAGTGTGTGTGTCATGAAGTTGCAGTCTTTGATTTCGTTCGCAAAATAAGAGGACGGGACCTTTGGTCAGAACTAAAACTAATTATTAATGTCGAACTTTATGTCTGTTCTTATGTTGTATTTTAGGTCTATTTTTCGTACCCCTTTTGTAGTCCACTTCTGTTGCTGGTAAATAGGTCGAGGACGGTGGTGGTGGCAAGAATTCGCTCGAAGATGACGGTGAGTACTGATCGGTGTCCTCCAAGAAGATGGTCGTTGTCGGCTGCGGTCTCTTTGTTGTTGTTGGTTTCTTGGTAGTTGTTGGCCTTGATGGCGGTCGAGTTATGAGAGATATTGTAGTTGGTTTTGGCTTGACTGTCGTTACAAATGTCGGTTTCTTAGTTGGCCTAGTTTTTGTCGGCTTTTTAGTTGTTGTAGTTGGCCTTTTCGGTGGGTACTGGTTTACTGTCACATTAGGGGTAGACTGACCGTCAATTAGAACATGTTCCAAGTCTTCGAAATTGCCTTGCAAGCTTTGGACAATTTTTTCGACAAACTTATGGACTTTGTTATCAAGATTTTCATCTTCTACCAGGCCAGCAGTGGTTTCTTGCTGCATTATCGGGGTAGTTTGAGTAATCCAAGTGACCACTTCCGGTCTACCTTCAGCGGAATGATTTGCATTCGGCGAAGGATCTCGTACTGGTGGGAAAGCCACAAGAACCTCTGTGCTGTTGGCCAAGTTATCCTTGATGACTTGCGTCGGTGTAGTATATGGATGCACTGGTCGGTAATGGTTATTTGTGGAATGAGTTGTGATTTCTGGCTTGAGAGTTGTATACGATGGCGAATGGTAAATTGGTTTCGTTGTAGGTTTTGACGGCTTATAGGTTACGACTTGCCCATCTGGGTTGACGGTTATAATTGTTCCTGATGGTGGTTTCGAATTGTGGACAGGTTTCTTCGTCTGAAGTGGACCTAAGACGATAACCGTTGGTGGAGGTTCTGGTGTTGATGAAACAGGTGGTTTCGGTGTAATACTCACATGGAAAGATGGCCCCTGGACGTAGTGAGTAGTGGTGCTTGGCTTCTTAGTACCAGTGTTCACATACGTCGGTTTGCTATGGGTTGTATATTGAATTGTTGTGGTTGGCTTCTTTGTAAATGTTGTTTGTGGTCTTACCGGAACGTATGAAGATGTAGATGACGGGTAATGATTAGTGGTTGTCGACGGATAGCCCGTTGTGCTGGGAGAGGGATGGTATGACGAGCTGGGGAGTGTGCTTGCTGGATAATACGGTTTGGTGGTTGTGTGGTATCCTTGGCTGTTGAGGGTGTTGTAGCTAGGCGGTGGACCGAACGATGTCTGTATATGAATACTACTGGTAGGAAGGCTCTGAGAGCTAGGAAACGTTTGATAATTGTGTTGAGCTTGCTGAGTTAGATAATAGGTTGATCCAGGATAAGTATGCGTTGTCGGAAAAGACTGAGTATTGCTGAAAATGTGAGAGCTCGAAGGTGCCTGAGTTGTATAAGATGGCGTGCTTGGCCTTTTGCTCGGATGGAACTGGGTGCTGGAAATATATACAGGTTTAGAGGTCGGGCTCTTTGATGCCATGTACGCAGGTGTTGTTGGTCCGATGCCCGACGTAGGCTTCGAATCCACCGAAACCCATGTCGATAGAGTCGGTGTGGTTGAAGACTCTATTTTTTCATGTGGCTGTGGTTCTGGAGCCGGTGTGTCTTCCAGGATGGACAGGATGTGGTTTATGGACTCAGCATTGCCTGCGCTGCTCGCTGTCAGCGTCGGTATCTGGATCAAATTGTCATCGACCCAAGGTCTGGGCTTGGTCGGCCACGAACTCTCCGTAGTGGACCAGGTTGTCGACTTCTGCGGGTGCGTCTCGTGCCTGGTGATAGGTGGCTGGGTCGTAGCGTCAGTAGCAACGAACAACTCAGGCTTGTAGTTGAACTCGAAGTCTTCGGGTCTGTAAGGTTCGTTGGCTATAGTGCCGTTCTCGTGGAAGAGGACCGTGTCAGCTGAGCCGTGTATAGCTACAGTGCTGCTACTGTGCTGAGCCGATGTAGCTGAGCTGGTACGCTCGGTGCTTCCACCGTACTGAGGCAATGGCACTCCAACCAGATTCCACGAGTCGGGCATGCGACAGCAGGCGCCGAACAGGAAGCCATCCATGCACGATCCTACAACTGTCCCATTCTTCTTGGTGCATTCGTAGTTGAACATGCAGATCCCAGTCCCTTTGGTACCACTTACTGTCAAATCTTTGCAGACCTTTGGCACTATCCGGTAACCTCCAAACTTCCGACCTGAAAAAAAAGAAGAAAATAATTAGACCTTTTTGTAAAACTTAAAATACAGAACAGCATCAGTAAGCAAACACGCAACATATTTGCGGACACCGTAGAAACAGAACCCATAGACGAAGGAACTAATAAAAAAAATCAACTTGCTCTCAAGAACTTGCACTTTTAATTCCCCTAGACCTTGAATTTGAATATTATAATTGGTAAAGGATAATATTTTGAGACACCAACTTCTAGCGGATTTCCCTCAAGGAAGGGCTCTTGCGAATGTACTTATGGCTCGATTTTCGAAACATTTCCTCAAATATACATATACATGTCTGTTACAGGTCCAGCGGTCGCAAATTTTGTTTTATCGTTATTAAACTGAACCAAGACTCAAATCAGGGGGGAGGAGGGGGGGTATTGATGGGGTAAGTTTCGAATATTCAAAATATCTAAGTTATCAAGAATCTGATAGAAAAATGTTGTAGAACCAATCTTATTAAATTATAGATGCAATACAATAGTTGTTCTATTGACTAAAATAAATAGCGACTTGACAAGCCTTCTGAGTATCCCCAACTTCTGCTAATCGGATTTTCACTTAGAAATATATATATATATATATATATATATATATATATATATATATAGAGAGAGAGAGAGAGAGGGGAATCTGCTTAGTTTACGCAGCCCCTGCCTGATGGAGTTTTTTTGTTTTCGGGCTTCAGTAAACCCCCATACCTACTATGTCACATTAGCAATAAGCATATTATTTGAAGTTTAAATGTCAAATATTGTTCTCATCAAACATTTTACTTTTGTAGATAATGCAAAAATTTGGCACACGTGGGAAATCTGCTCAGTTAGCGCAGCCTCAGCGTGACGGACGTTTTTAGTTTACATCCTTCATGTGATTATCAATTAAAGCCACTGCATGAACAAACAGCTGATTTACTTTGGCTTCTTGAGTGAATTAGAGAATAGTATATAAAATGACGTCATGAGCACGGCAAGGCTACAATTGCTTGACCGGCTTTTATTTACATAGATGTAGAAAATAAAATGAAGGTGGATCTAGGTTGGTGGAATGCTCATCGAATAAGCTGGGTTTGTTGCTTTTCCCTTGTAAAACCCCGGGAAAATTTCAGTTAATCCAAGATAGAGGAGGTGGGGGGGGGGCGGGAAATCCTGTTAGGCCTTTACGACCCTCCCAATGGGGCCCTTGGCTTTCCACAGCTTTTCTCTCAAGGAAAACTCTACTCCTCAAGGCACAACTTTCAGGAGGAAATTTATTAAGGAAACAGGATCATGGGCTAATGCACAACTCTAAACCTATTTTATTTTAGTAAATGTAAAATAGCCCATTCCATTTGCAGATCTAGAAAAAACTTTGATACAGTTATTGGAAACTGATGTTTGACTGCGAGCATAAAATAGTAATAGATTGGAAAGACAGAAGGTTAATTTGGAATTTTTACAAAAATAAGAGTACACAAATCATTATTAATGAATGCAAAAGGGAAGCTAGAATTAAGAAAGGTGTAAGGCAAGGATGCCTTCTGTCACCTTATCTGTTCATTGAAGAGGCAATGATGAAAATGAAAGAAACAACCAAAGGCATACATATTAACGGTGAATCCATTCATTGCATCAGATTTGCAGATGATATTGCACTGCTGGCAAAGTCCCAAGTAGAGATGAATAGAATGCTGCAAGTCCTGAAGGACGCTCTAGATCAGTTTGAACTCAAAATAAAGGCTCATAAAACAAAAGTTTTGGTTGTAGAAAAGAAATAAAGTCAAGGAAATATAAATATTAAAATCGGAAACATTGTGCTTGAAAAAGGTGAAGGAGTTTTATTACCTAGGGAGCATTATCACTGAACACAATGATAGTAGAACTGAAGTCGATAGAAGAATAGCACTTGCTGAACAAGCTTTCCAAAGCAAATGAAGCATTTTGACTAATAAGAATATAAGCATGGATACAAAATAAAGGTTTGCTACGTCTTTCGTATGGAGTGTGCTGCTAAGGGAGCGAAAGTTGGACTCTCCACAACAGGGATTATAATAGATGGAAGCTAAGGAAATGTGGATCTGGCGTAGAATCACAGCATGAACAGTTTGGACTAAAAAAAACGGAAATGTAAGTCCTAAATGAGGTTAGAGAGAGCAAATGTCTTATCAAGGTCATGGAAAAAGGAGAGTGAAACTTCTCGGGCATATCATAAGGCCCAACAACTACATCACGAATATATTTGAAGGCAAGGTTCTTCGGCATAGGAGAAGAGGGAGGCCTCCTATATTGAAGACATGAAGCATCTTATGTATTTGGCTGAGTATAGTAATATGAAAAGAGGTAGATTCTGCTAGAACACAATGGTTGCAACAACAAAGCGTAGCATTTAGACCATGATAAATAATCACATTTCACAGAATGTGGTGAGATTAGATCACGTGTGGTACTAGAACGTAGAAATCAGCTTCGTTAGCGCAGCTCCTGCGTGACTTTATTTCCCTTGGAATGAGCTTGGACGTCGCGGCTCCTTCAAAGGAAAAGCTGCTGGTGAAATTCTGAATGAGGGGAGTTAATGTGCAGGTAACTCCTCCAACTTTCCCGCGCGATATCCCTTTTCATCCCTGTTTCCCGCCTATACCTCGCCATTCCCGCCAATGCCTCTCCATTCCCGCCTATACCTCTCCATTCCCACCTATGCCTCTGCATTCCCGCCTATGCCTCCATTCCCGCCAAAAGCTCTACATTCCCGCCTCTACCTCTCCATTCCCGCCTATGCCTCTCCATTCCAGCCTATACCTCTCCATTCCCACCTATGCCTCGCCATTCCCGCCAAAAGCTCTCCATTCTCGCCTCTACCCCTCCATTCCCGCCTATGCCTCTCCATTACCGCCTATACCTCACCATTCCCGCCTATGCCTCCATTCCCGACTAAGCCTCCAAGCACGCCTATGCCTCACCATTCCCGCCTATACCTCGCCATCCCGCCTATACCTCTCCATTCCCGCCTATGCCTCTCCATTCCCGCCTATCCTCTCCATTCCCGCCAAAACCTCTCTATTCTCGCCTCTACCACTCCATTTCCGCCTATGCCTCTCCATTCCTGCCTATCCTCTCCATTCCCGCCTATGCCTCTCCATTCCCGCCTATGCCTCTCCATTCCCGCCAAAATCTCTCCATTCCCGCCAAAAGCTCTCCATTCCCGCCTATGCCTCCATTCCCGCCCATGCCTATCCATTACCGCCTATCCTCTCCATTCCCGCCAAAACCTCTCTATTCTCGCCTCTACCATTCCATTTCCGCCTATGCCTCTCCATTCCCGCCTATCCTCTCCATTCCCTCCTCTACCTCGCCATTCCCGCCTATGCCACCATTCCCGCCTATGCCTCTCCATTACCGCCTATCCTCTCCATTCCCGCCAAAACCTCTCTATTCTCGCCTCTACCACTCCATTTCCGCCTATGCCTCTCCATTCCCGCCATAACCTCTCCATTCCCGACTATCCTCTCCATTCCCGCCTATCCTCTCCATTCCCGCCAAAACCTCTCCATTCCCGCCAAAAGCTCTCCATTCCCGCCTATGCCTCTCCATTCCCGCCAAAACCTCTCTATTCTCGCCTCTACCACTCCATTTCCGCCTATGCCTCTCCATTCCCGCCATAACCTCTCCATTCCCGACTATCCTCTCCATTCCCGCCTATCCTCTCCATTCCCGCCTCTACCTCGCCATTCCCGCCTATGCCTCTCCATTACCGCCTATCCTCTCCATTCCCGCCAAAACCTCTCTATTCCCGCCTCTACCACTCCATTTCCGCCTATGCCTCTCCATTCCCGCCATAACCTCTCCATTCCCGCCTCTACCTCTCCATCCTTTTCTTTATCCCTTCACTTTCTCTCCTCCACCCACCACCCTCTCCTTTATCATGTCGGTCTGATATGATCCTTATCGGTTAAGGATCGCTTTACTCTCAACTTAGTTATTTAGACTACGATCATGAAGAGGCAATTGATCAGACTTACACATATCTCATATATGATTATAGACGGTTATTAAACAAGTCTGTCACGCAGGGGCTGAGTAAACCAAACAAATTTCCCACGTGACCTTGTACAATAGATCAATCTACATACTGGTAACACTTGACACCACAGTGCATATTATCTGAATAAATACAAATGACAATAAGAAATCTTTCAGTCGATTTACCTTCAATAACCCTCATAATCGAATGCTCCTGAAGTGTAAACAAACATGGCAGCCAACCTCTTAGAGTTGAATAGATAGATATACGGTAAATATTCTTCATAGGAAAGAAAAACAATTGCTGAAATATATCTGAGAATGATATATTAGTTTTATAGAAACCTATTTACTATAGCTATTGCTGAAATTTATAATGGATCAGAATAATTTTTATCTCAATAACTCTAATTTTAGTAATGTAAGAACAAAAGACAGGGGTGGGGGGGGGGGTGTAACTCTCGTATAATAAAGATGAAAACAATAAGGGTCATCAGAAACACTTTTTTGTGGCTCCTCACAATTCATTTCTTAAAAACGTTGGCCTTAATCTCACATGGCAAACCTAGAGTGGCGAGTTACATTCCCTGTCTGGCCAATAGGAATTTATTTAGTGATAAACTCACTAGTAAAATCCTTAGTCCCACCCTGGCTAGAAAAGGGTGGGAACCTGTAGATAATCCGTCCCAATTAGCCTTAGTTGCAAAAAGTGGACGTTAATAAATAATAATAATAATATTATGATAGTTTTAGTGAATTGTATAAGTTAATTAACACACACTTACATATATACAAATATATCTATATATATATATATCTATATATATACTAGATCTAAAACCCGGCTTCGCTCGGGAATTCATTTGAGGCTGAATGGTGATTGTATATTTTTGGCAAGGCTTTACTTTGTCAATATTTTTCGCGACATTTACCCGTTCCAGTGTTTAGGGTGAATTCAGTTGTTGGCATTAGTTAATAACTACAATTATTTTTGTTATGTAAGACTTCACTGTCTGCATATTGTAATTATTTCCCGTCTTTCTCTGTTGCATTTATGACATAGATGTTGAATTATTAAGGAAGAAAATATTGGGCATACAGGGAATTAATTTTTTCAGGTGTAGGTACCTGGTAGTTCATATTGAAAAGTAGTGTTGAGCAAATTTCTCTAAATAACCAAAATAAACAACTTTTGGTTATTTGCATATTCTCTGCCGACGAATCCCCAATATGAAATCTTTATTTTTAATTTCAGGGCCTCCTTATAAACCCCCACTCCTGCCCGTCCCTAGAAATAGATATGTTAGATAATGTTAGTATGGCTTTATATATAAGGAAATCGTGAGTATTAAATTCACATAGCGAGTTTGGTTTAGGTTCGGTTGAGTCTTTTGTGCCAAATAAAATTGTGTACTCCCGCTATTTGTTTTTTAGCGTATTATAACTCATTTTTATACTTTCCGTTATACGGCAAAAAGTGCATATAACAAAAGTTACTCTAAATTACAAGATAAACAACTTTTGTTATGTGCATATTTTGCTGAAAAAGCAATAGGAAACGAAATATCGCTATTTTTTAATTGTCAGGGCCTCCCTTATAACCCCCACTCCAGTTCGTCTTAGAGAAATATTAAGATAGCCTAAAGTCTAAGTTGGGCCTAAGTAGTATTATAACATACCTAAGTTTCATAAAATTCGGTTCAGCCGTTTATGCGTGAAAAGGTAACAAACAAACAAACAACAAAAAAACATCAAACAGACACGAAAGAAACAAAATGCAGTTATGGTGTCTATGACATGTGAAACGAAAAGTTATCGTGAAAATTTCGCGAAAAAAATCAATGTACAGACAGAGGTTACAATTTTTATATATATATAAGATATATATTATATATATACTATCTATATATATAGCTTAGAATACCCGGCCTTCGCTCGGCGAATTCATTTGAGGCTGAATGGTGATGGTAATATTTTGTTGGCAAGGCTTTACATTGGCACAATATTTTGACATTTACCCGTTGGCAGTGTTTAGGGTTTAATACCCGTTGTTGGCATTTGTTAATAAGAAAATTATTTTTTTAATAGTAAAACTTCACTGTCCTGCATATT
>CM032228.1:256190000-256267500 GCA_019009955.1 Riptortus pedestris
AAAAATACCACTTGGCATGCTTTTAGGACTATATGGCCTTGTTTACAACGTCGTCAGATCTTGCCTAAACTTGCCTATTCATTAAATATTTTACTTTTAGTGTTAACACTTTCGGTGCGGAAGACGTATTATACCTCCCGCGGACCTTTCCCAACTACGTACGGTGTAAAACGCCTCCTCTACGCAATTGACGCCACCATTCACGTTCGAAGAAATAGTTAAATACGTGTTTTTCTTTTCTAAATACGGCTACCAACAGAGATATCCTGTATAATTTGTTAATTAATTCAGACCCTTTAATATCACATTTAAGGCCAACACTTAACAACGATAGCGATCGCTTAGAAACAATATCTTCGGAAGTAAAAGAACTTCTAATTGAAAAATAAAAAACATTTGAAATTTTAGAAATGTTAGATATTCTTCCAGCTTACAAATTCTCATTATTAAATTAAATACATATGAAATTTAGATATTCTCCATCTGTCTGTACACATTTAAAATTCATCCTACCGTTATATCGCATCAGGCAAAATTGCTTAAAAAATTGCTGATCAAATAGTTCAATAGAGTATTGGATGTGCTTTAAAATGACACCAGAATCAATATTCTAGGACCAGTAGAAACGGAGATATTAATGAATGTCCGGCTTACCCTATCACTCGCTCCAGTGTGCGACGTATAGTAACGGAGATATTTGGAATTTCCAAAAATCCCCCCTCTAACCCCCCCCCTCCCTAGATGGAGAATGAATGTATATAACAATATTTATAAGTAATTTAACTTGCAATAAGATTGGTTATGTACAATTTTTGATTTTATAGTATCGGCGGTATAACCTAAACCTAGTACCGGCGGTTTAACCTAAACCTAGTACCGGCGGTTTAACCTAAACCTAGTATCGGCGGTATAACCTAAACCTAGTACCGGCGGTATAACCTAAACCTAGTACCGGCGGTATAACCTAAACCTAGTACCGGCGGTATAACCTAAACCTAGTACCGGCGGTATAACCTAAACCTAGTACCGGCGGTATAACCTAAACCTAGTACCGGCGGTATAACCTAAACCTAGTACCGGCGGTATAACCTAAACCTAGTACCGGCGGTATAACCTAAACCTAGTACCGGCGGTATAACCTAAACCTAGTACCGGCGGCATAACCTACACCTAGTACCGGCGGCATAACCTAATCCTAGTACCGGCGAATAACCTAAACCTAGTACCGGGTAAAGGAGTATAACCTCAATATTTCCACAACATGGTTTCGGGCTGAGGTGAAGAAGGCGAGGCCTAACACGGATATTGATGATTCGTCAGCTAGGATTCCAGTGAGTAACTCTCTCCAGCTCCAGGAGTTGGGGATGAGCAACAGGATCTGATATCGGCCTATATATCTACTCCAGGAGTACACTAGCAGTGTAATGTCCACAACTTGAACATACTCTTCACATAGGCAGTGTACATGTTTAACAAGGGACGTGCACCGCCTTACCTTATATATATATATATATATATATATATATATATATATATATATATATATCTATATATATATATAAAATTGTAACCTCTGTCTGTACATTGATTTTTTTCGCGAAATTTCACGATAACTTTTCGTTTCACATGTCATAGACACCATAACTGCATTTTGTTTCTTTGGTGTCTGTTTGTTTGTTTGTTTGTTTATTTGTTTGTTTGTTTGTTTGTTACCTTTTCACGCATAAACGGCTGAACCGAATGTTATGAAACTTGGTATGTATATTACTACTAACCCAACTTAGACTTTAGGCTATATTAATATCCTCTGGGACGAACAGGAGTAGGGGTTATAAGGGAAGCCAGAAGTTAAAAATAGCTATATTTCGTTTCCTATTGGTTTTTTGGCAAATATGAACATAACAAAAGTTGTTTATTTTGTTATGTAGAGTAACTTTTGTTATATACACTTTTTTCGTATACCGCATTATAAACGAGATATACGCTGAAACCTATAACGGAAGTGAACAATTTTATTTGGGACAAAAGACCCAACCGAAGTAAATAAAACTCGGTATATGTATTAGCACTAACGCTTTCATTATAACGAGCTATACCAACATTTCTAGGGACGGGCAGGAGTGGGGGTTGTAAGGGAGGCCTGAATTTAAAAATAGCGGTATTTCATTGTCTAATTGTTTTTCGACAAACATGCACATAACAAAAGTTGTTTACTTTGTTATTTAGATTAACTTTTGTGTTATACATTTCTCCATGAACAATGTGAGGAGCAAGTAATTTGCGTAGAAATATTGATATGCTCAACAATTCATTCTAATTTGAACTATGAGGTACCTCACCTGGAAAAATTAATTCAAATCTATGTTAATATTTTGTCCTTAGTAACTGAAATCTATGCATTATGCAAAGGAGACGGGAAATATGGCAATATAACAAAATATGAAATATGACAATTTGGAGGACAGTCAAGACTTACATAAAAAATTAATTTTATTATTAACAAATGCCAACAACGGATATTAACCCTAAACACTGGGACGGGTAAATGTCAAAATATTGAGCAAAGTAAAGTTATGCCAAAAAAAATACCATAACCAATCAGCATCAAATAAATTCCCGGGAGAAGACGTGTATCTGAGCTACTCCAGGAGTACATATATATACATATATATATATACATGTGTGTGTGTGTTTGTGTGTGTCTTATTGCTCTAGCGGTCGCAATTATTGTTTAATCGTTGTTACCAATATTGATATTTAGTCGTTTTATGTAAAAACAAAGATGAAGTTCGTTAATGGCTGACATCGGACGAGGGGGAGGTGGGGTTTAGAGGGGAGAAATATCGAAAATTCGAAATATCTCCGTTACTATACGTCGGATAAAAACTTGTATAGAAACCAATCTTATTGCAAATTATATTTACTATAAATATTGTTATATACATTTATTCTCCATCTTGAATATTAACCGAGATGTTTGCATTTTAGCAGATTTCACTTAAGGGAAATCAGCTATTGAGGTCGTACTCATGACGCGAGTTTCGAAAAATTTCTTCAAATGTCCATCGATCCTACCCAGGAGATGACGAAAATGAGGTCCGTTCAAAATTATATATATATATATATCTATATATATAATATATATATATATAATATATATATATATATATATATATATTTATCTGTTAACGATCTAGTGGTCGAAATTTTCGTTTTATCGTTACCAAACTTCATATTTAAACGTTTTATACAAAAATAAAGATCAGGTTCGTTAATGGCTGAAATCGGACCAGTGGAAGGGGGGGGGTTTAAAAGGGAGGATTTTCGAAAATTCAAAATATCTCCGTTACTATACGTCGGATCGAAACATTATATATGATCAATCTTATTGAAAATTAAATTTACTATAAATAATGTTATATACATTTATTCTGTATCTTGAATATTAACCGAGATATTTGCATTTTCTGTTTTCAGCTTCTGAGATGAGATCGGCTAACTTCGGGTCTAGTCGTGAGTTTCCGCCAAGAGCTAGTTCGGGCCGTTCCCGCAACTGTTTGACTCTCTATTCCTAAAACTTCTCTATTGTAAAACTTCACGTGGGAAATCTGCTTAGTTTACGCAGCCCCTGCGTGACGGACTTTTTATTAAGTGTGTGCGGATAACGGACGAAATGAGATTGGCTGATGTTGCTTCTATGCGTGACTTTCTGCCGAAAGCTAGTTCGACCATTTCCGTGACTGTTCGGCTCTCGTGAAATTGGTTTACAAACCCGGAATTTAATCGTTTTATGTAAAAAGAAAGATCAAGTTTGTTAATGGCTTGCAATCGGACCAGTGGGAGGGGGGGTTTAGAGGGGGGATTTTTGAAAATTCAAAATATCTCCGTTACTATACGTTGGATCGAAAAATATTATAGAATCAATCTTATTGCAAATTAAATTTACTATAAATGAATTGTTATATACATTTATTATATATCTTGAATATTAACTGAGATATTTGCATTTGTATTCTGCATGTGCTCGGCAGCAGTGGCTATGTTCGGATCGGACTCTCCGCCGTGAGCTCTGGCGCCGTTTTTGTAATTTATCGTTCCTCGAGAATAGGTTTAAGAGGTTACTTACTACTACAGCTGTTATTAGGCAGATTTCTCTATTGTAAACCTTCACGTGGGAAATCTGCTTAGTTTACGCAGCCCCTGCGTGACGGACTTTTTTTTAGGTTTCAGCCTACAGTAAACCCCCACTTTCAGTCATCGCTCGTTAAGAATAAGCCAACATATCATGAACCGTCTTATTTAAAGCTGAATATTGTGTTCAACATATCTCTTCCAGATGAGATACATGTAAATACGTTGATAAACCCCGGCGGGGGGGGGGGGCTACCCCTCGTCTTTTCTTCTTGTATTACTAAAATTAGATTTTGAGATAAATGCAATTAGAATCTGCTTAGTTTACGCAGCCCCTGCGTGACGGACATTTTCAATTCTTATTTCAAGCAATTTTCAATTCTATCACCTGAATGAGTGAGTGGAATACCTAATAAAAGCAGAACTGTTATCAAGTGAGAACCATTGTCCTACCCGTTGGTTTATTTAGGATGCATAGTTCCAGGAACATTATGAATAATTCTGAGTTATATTAACATTTGAAATGACCTAAATTTCAAGTTGAGGAGGAATTTATCAAAAGCAATCAACATAATTGTGTTTGTGTTGTGCCGTGCTTCGAAATAAACTCCCCTCATAATATAGCGATAATTAGAACTGTCAGTTTGCCAAAGATGAAATGAGAAATGTTTGTAATGGCAACGCTAATTTCTTTTCGTGCTAATAGTCGGAGAACAATCTTTTCTAGAAAGTGGCCAATCATTTCTAATTAACTTCGGTAATATGCAACTGTTCACTGCCAGTTACAACTTTTTCGCCATAAGCCCGTAATTTAAGGTTTTCACTTATGCCAATGTGCCTTACTTAAGAAATTTAAATTGTAGAAACTATGAGTTAAGAAGCTGTGAGGTTATAGGGAATTACGTCATCAGCAATTTCCGTTCTGTATTCAATCATTCAGCAACTAATGACAAAACTGAAGCTGAGACCAGAACTTAACTTACTTCACATCTTGTCTTACAAAAATCCGCCACGCACGAGCTGCACTATTGATGAAGAGTTTGATAATGATCAAACAAAAACTGCGACCACTAGAGCGTTAAAAGAAAAAAATATATATACATCTATATATATATATATATATATATATATATATATATATATATATATAAATATGTGTATACCTCTGTCTGTACATTGATTATTTAATACGCGAAATTTCCATCACGATAACTTTTCGTTTTCACATGTGCAAGGTGGATGACACATATCTGCTTTTGTTTCTTTCGTGTTATGTTTGTTTGTTTGTTACCTTTTCACGCATAAACGGCCTGAACCGAATGTTATGAAACTTGGTATGTTATTCCGCCAATCTACATAACCCAACTTAGACTTTAGGCTATATAAATTTGTTCTCTGAGCAACAGGAGTGGGGGTTATAAGGGAACCTGAAATTAAAATAGCGATATATTTCGTTTTCTATTGGTTTTTCGTAAATGTGCACATAACCACAGTTGTTTTATTTTATTTTTTTAGAGTAACTTTTGTTATACACACTTTTGTCCGTATACCGAAGTGCGTTAAATGCGTAATCAACAATATTTTTGCCAAAAAAGAACTCAACCGAACTAAATAAAACTTGGTATGTGTAATAGCAGTGGGCCTTCATTATAATAAGCCATACCAACATTTCTATGGACGGGCAGGAGAGGGGGTTAAAAGGGAAGCCTGAAATTAAAAAGTAGCGATATTTGCGTTTTCTATTGGTTTTTTTTCCGGTAAATGTAAACAACAAAAGTATTTATTTTGTTATTTTAGAGTAACTTTTTGTTATATACACTTTCGGTCGTAATAACCGAAGTTTTATATGCGTTATACGTTTAAAAAACTGTTATGCAGGCACTAACGGCTGAACCGAACTAACAAAACTCGGTATGTTAATTACATAAATTCTTCCAAGATTATAAGATATATTAAAATTTTTTAGGTTCGAACGGGAGGATGGTGATAAAAGGGAGGCCTGAAATAAAAATTCACCAAATTTACATGTATAAGAACGGAAATATTAAAAATATGTAGACAGTGAAGCCTATCGAACAAATAATTCAATTAATAGCAAATCCCCGCAACACGGGTATCAATCCTTAACACTGGGACGGGTAGATGTTAAAATATTGTGCAATGTAAAGCCTGCTAAAAAATACCATCACCATTCAGCCACAAATGGATTGTATATCTATATCTATTGAAGTATATCTATATATATATATATATATATATATATAATATATATATATATATATATTATATATATATATAAAATTGTAACCTCTGTCTGTACATTGAATTATTTTTCTCGAAATTTCACGATACTTTTTTCGTTTCACAAGTCATAGACACCATGCATTTTGTTTCTTTTCGTGTATGTTTGTTTACCTTTTCCACGCATAAAACGACGGGCTGAACCGAATTTTTAATGAAAACTTGGTATGTTTTATTTAACTATACTATCACCAACTTACGAACTTTAGGACTATATTTAATATTCTCTAAGACGAACAGGAGTGGGGGTTATAAGGGAGGCATGAAATTAAAAAATAGCGATATTTCGTTTTCCTATTGCTTTTTCCAGCAAAAAAAATAAATATGGCCCATAAACAAAAATAAGGTTGTTTATTTTGTAATGTAGAGTAACTTTTGGTTATATGCTCTTTTGCCGTATACGGAAGTATAAATGAGTTATTACGCTAAAAACTATAGCGGGAGTTCCACAATTTTATTTGGCACAAAAGACTACAAACCGAACTAAGGGCCAATACTCGCTATGTGAATTAGTACTAAAACGCCTTCCTTATAATTTAGCCATACTAACATATTTCTAGGGAACGGGCAGGTAGTGGGGTTAGGGCAGGATGGACGTGGGGGTTATAGGGAAAGCCTGAAATTAAAACTAGCGGTATTTCGTTTTCTATTCGTTTTTTGTAAAAATGCACATGACAAAAGTAGTTTATTTTCTTATTTAAAGTAACTTTTGGGATATTTACTTTTGTCTTATAACAAACATATAACATTTGTTTTATACATTTTTACGGGAACACTGTATGAAGCAAGTAATTTGCGTAGAAATATTGATATGCTCAACAATTCTTTCCAATTTGAACTACCAGGTACCTCACCTGGAAAAATTAATTCAAATCTATGTTAATATTTTGTCCTTAATAACTGAAATCTATGCATAATGCACAGGAGACGGGAAATACGACAATATGGAGGACAGTGAAGTTTTACATAAAAATTAATTTTATTATTAAAAAATCCACAGTACCGGCGGGTATAAACCCTAAACATTGGGACGGGTAAATGTCAAAATATTGAGCAAAGTAAAGCCTTGCCCAAAAAATAGGATCACCATTCATTAAATGAATTCCCGGGCGAAGCCGGGTATCTGAACTAGTATATATATATATATATATATATATATATATACAGTTTTGAACAGACCTCACTTTCGTCATCTCCTGGGTAGGATCGATGGACATTTGAAGAACTTATTCGAAAATCGCGTCATGAGTATGACCTCAATAGCTGATTTCCCTTAAGGCTAAAATGTGCAAATATCTAGGCTAATATTCACAATAGAGAACAAAATTTATAGTGCATTACATTTTCAATAAGTTTGGTTCTATACAATTTTTCGACCCGACGTAAAATGACGGATATTTCGAAAGTCCCCCTCTCCACTGTAAGATTTTACGAGTAGCTGTTAACGAACTTGATCATTAGTTATAAATAAACAGTTTATATATCGAGTTTGGTAATGATAACACAAACATTAAAAATTGATATATGTATGCAATTTTGAAAGAAACCTAATTTTCGTCATGTACTGGGTAGGATTGATGGGCATTTGAAGAAATGTTTTGAAAATCACTTCATGTGCACTACCTCAATAGCTAATTCCTTTAAGGAAAATCTGCTACGAAAAATACTTGAGATTACGGTCTCAATTAAGACAATCAGGGGAAAGTTAAATAAGGCCAGATTAAGAATATAATTATGTTGACATGCTGAAATGAAACCTGGCACAATAGTGCTTCCTTTACAATTACGAAAATCCTCTAAAATATTTAATTACTAGAATTATTAAGCTCGAATTTAATTATTTTTACTACTCAATGCTATTGCGAAAGAGATCTGAGAGTAAAACGTTGTATAACTTGCTAATGTTAATAGTTTAATTAATTAAATGAAAAAATAAATAGCCCAAGCTATTGCAAATGAAATTAATACTATTATTTATTAACATCCACTTTGTGCTATTATGGCTAATTGGGACGGGTCATCTATAGGTCACCACGCTTTTAGCAGATTTCCCTTCAGGGAAATCAGCTATTGAGGTTGTACTCATGACGGAATTTTCGAAATTTTTCTTCAAATGTCCATCGATCCTACCTAGTAGATGACGAAATTGAGGTCCCTTCAAAACTGTATATATATATATATATATATATATATATATATAATCTACATATTAGTCTGTTACCGCTCTAGCGGTCGCAATTTTTGTTTGATCGTTACCAAACTCGATATTTAGTCGTTTTATGTAAAAATAAAGATCAAGTTCGTTAACGGCTGAAATCGAACCACGGGGAGGGGGGGTTTAGAGGGGAGGGTTTTCGAAAATTCGAAATATCTCCGTTAATATACGTCGGATCGAAAAATTGTAACAAAACAATCTTATTAACAATTAAATTTACTATAAATATTGTTATATACATTTATTCTCTATCTTGAATATTAACCGAGATATTTGCATTTTTATTAAATCCATGGCGGCTAACGGACTGTGTCTTTCCCGCCAAAAGCTAGTTCGGCCGTTTCATTAATTGCTTGGCCCTCGTGAAGTTTCTCTATTGTAAAACTTCACGTGGGAAATCTGCTTAGTGTACGCAGCCCCTGCGTGACGGACTTTTTTCTAGTCAGGGCGGGACTAAGTATTTTATTTAATGAGATGGTCACTATATAAATTCCTATTGCCCAGGCGGGAATCGAATTCAACACATTACATTTAATCCACTTCGCTGAAGATGTCAAAGAATTTTCGAGTAGTTTTGTTGTGTGACCAACCGCAATCAGATTTTCGAAAAATGTCTTCAAATGTCCATCGATCCTACCCAGGATATATATATTTGTCTGTAAAATGTAAACAGACTGAAAGACTTCTCATTGTCATTTGAATTTATTGTTATATACATTCTATCTCTATCTCGAGTATTTATTGGGATATTTATATTTTTTAATTTTGAGCCATCAGTCCCTCTTTGTTTGTCATTGTTATGAATAAATGATCATATCATGTACCGACTTATTTTAAACTGAAAAAAAATATTGTGATGAACAAATCACAAATCGCTTATAAATGAGATACATGCAAATTTGTTCAGATGACCTCCCCACTCCCTTATTTCGTTCTTAATTACTAAAATTAGAGTGATTAAGATAAAAATTATTCAGATTCATTATAAATTACAGTACTAGATTACTACATAGCTTTCAATAAAAATAATATATTATATTCTGATATGTTTCAGTTATTGTTTTTCTTTCCTGCGAGCCGTTGTAGTTTACATTTGATTCGCTTGTATTCATTCATTTAATACGAGTATTAATGGTAGTGTTGTGTTAGCAGTATGTAGGTTTATCTATTACTAAACATCTCGAGTCGCCATGAGAGCTCTGGTGGCCATTTATGTAAATGTTCGTTCCTCGTGAATAAGTTTAGAGATCTCTTACTACTACACTTGTTATTGGGCAGATTTCTCTATTGTAAAACTTCACGTGGGAAATCTGCTTAGTTTACGCAGCCTTTGCGTGACGGACTTTTATTTCCTAATCTAGTGACATAGAAAAAGTCCGCCACGCAGGGGCTACGTAAACAAAGCAGATTTCCCACGTGAAGTTTTACAATAGAGAAATCTGCCCAATAACAAGTGTAGTAGTAAGAGATCTCTAAACTTCTTCACGAGGGACGAACACTTACATAAATGGCCGCCAGAGCTCTCTTCGGAAAGTACCGGACAGCCGACTCTTGCCGACCACACACAGAATACAAATGCAAATATCTCGGTTAATATTCAAGATACAGAATAAATGTACATAACAATATTTATAGTAAATTTAATTTCCAATAAGATTGCTTTTATACAATTTTTCGATCCGACGTATAGTAACGGAGATATTTCGAATTTTCGAATATCCCCCTTTAATCCCCCCCTCCCACTGGCCCGATTTCAGCCGTTAACGAACTTGATCTTCCTTTTTACATAAACGATTAAATACCGAGTTTGGTGACGATTAAACAAAAATTGCGACCGCTAGAGTGTTAACAGACAAATATATATATATATAATTTTGAACGGACCTCATTTTCGTCATCTCCTAGGTTGGATCGATGAACATTTGAGGAAATTTTTCGAAACTCGCGTCATGAGTACGACCTCAATAGCTGATTTCCCTTAAGGGAAATCTGTTAAAAGTTAGAGTGATTAAGTAAATTATTCAGATTTCCCTCATGAATTTTAGTAATCGATATAGTAAATAGCTTTCAATAAAATTGATATGTTATATTCTGATATGTTTCAGTTATTGTTTTTCTTTCCGGCGAGTAATTGTAGTTTACATTTGATTCACTTCTTTCCGTGAGGGGAAACATTTCTTATTACCGTTTGTATTCATTCATTTAATATTAATGGTAGTGTTGTGTTAGCAGTATGTAGATTTATCTATTACTAAACTTCACGAGGGAAATCGGCTTGGTTTACGCAGCCCTTGCGTGACGGACTTTTATTTCCTAAACTAGTGAGAATAGAAAAAAGTCCGTCCGGGGCTGCGTAAACTAAGCAGATTTCCCTCGTGAAGTTTAACAATGGATAAATCTACAAACTGCTAAAACAACACTATACAATTTGATTAAAATCTAAATTGATTGAAACATTCCTCATTGTCATTTGTATTTATTTATTCATTTAATATTCACGACGGTGCTAAGTGTTATTAATCAGCTATTGAGGTCGTACTCATGACGGAATTTTCGAAATTTTTCTTCAAATGTCAATCGATCCTGCCTAGGAGATGGCGAAAATGAGGTCCATTCTTTATATATAGATATGTCTGTTACCGCTCTAGTGGTCGCAATTATTGTTTAATCGTTCATTAATTGTTTGCTTTCCGGTCTATCTATATATTCAGCGCTACAAGGTTGGCTGGCCTGTTTCATTACAATTCAGCCGCTTTCTGTTTGTAGAGTTTATTAACATGCATTGTAAATTGACTGAAAGATTTCTCACTACCGTTTGTATTTATTTACTTAACATTCATGGTGGTGTTACCTGCATGTATATTTATCTGTTGTAAACCTTCGCGTGGGAAATCTGCTTAGTTTACGCAGCCCCTGCGTGACGGACTTTTTTAAAACATAAACAGAAAATTGATTTTAAATTTTTTGTGATGAGTCAGTCTCCTGAAACATTCCTATTGCCCAGGCGGGAATCGAACCTGCCACTCCCCTGATTTAGTTTCAGCTCACGTCACTAAGCTGAGTCACTGGCTTCGATTTAACCTTTTCTAGAGCATTTCGGTTTCCCACGATTAGTCAAATAATGCTGGAAGATAGCACTAATTGGTGTTTGATTGGTGAATTATTGTGTTGAATGTAGAGCAGATTTAGATGAAGTTTCGAGGCTAGCGGTATCTCCTCTTCTTAGCCATTTATAAAGAAAGTCCTGACCGAGTCATGATAATTGGCTTACCATTGGCGGCGCCTTTAGATGAAAAACTAAACAGACAGACCGCTACCAGCTCAATACTGTTACAGCTTCGTCTTACCATTTGGTTAGTAGCTCTCATTATAGAAATAAAACTCTAAGCTTTGTCTATCGTGTTGCATGTTTAATTTAACAGGACTTTGTGCATGTTTTAACAAATGTCCCCCCCCCCCCGGGGAAATCAGCAATTGAGGTCGTACTCATGACGTGATTTTTCAAAGTTTTCCTCAAATGACTATCCAAGAGATGACGAAAATGAAGTCCGTTCTAAATTATATATATAGGGCCAGTGGGCGGGGGGTGGGGGGAGTTAGAGGGGGAATGTCGAAAATTTGAAAATCTTCGTTAAAATAATTGAATCCAAAAGTTCTACATAACCAATCTTATTGCAAATTAAATTCCCTATAAACATTCTTTATCTGACTCAAATATTAACAGGGTTTTTTTCATTTTTCAATAAACATCTTTGACATCGCGCGTTAATAATAAGCCAATACATTATGAGCCGCCTTATTTCAAGATTGAAAACTATATATTGTGTTTACGACATTGATTTTGATGAGCTACATAAAATTACGTTTGATACCCCCCCCCCCTCCGTATCATTACTAAAATTAGATTTATTGAATAGAAATTAGTCTGGTCCATTGGGAAATTGCTGCACGAGATATAGTAGGCAGTTTTAATGAAATTTATATATTATATTTACAATTAATCGTAAAATTTTTTTGTCGGGGAACAATATTTTTATCTATTCAGCTCATGAGGCTGGATGACTTGATTGTTTTCAATGCAGATGTTTTCCGTTTTGGATGTTATTAAAATGTAAATTTACAGTAAGATTTCTCATTGTCATTTGTATTTTTTTCACTTAATATTCATTTTGGTATTAAGTGTAAAAGTAGGTAGATGTATCTATGGTAAAATTACTCATCCTCTTTGTGTCGGACGTCTTTCGTACGGCTGAGCAGTTTGGGTAATACCGGCGATTTTATTGTTATTGTTTAGTCGGAACCGATCTTATTAAACGATTGACGTTCTACAATTGTTTGTCTATGGATTTCGTCATAACTCAAGTATTAAGCGAGCTATTTGTACTTTCTTCGGCTGTTGTACACTGCTCCTGCGTGAAGGACTTTTTTTTTAAATAACTGTACTATGTACTAGAGTGTGCTATTGCCACAGTCACATGAAGCTTCACTTTATGCCTCTCGTCGTAAGTGGTTCGCCATTCATTCAACATTCTGTTAGTTGTCTTTACAGAGACTAATATCTCAAGTTAGTCATGTTTTGGTCCGGAACATGGACACTAAGTGGGTGTGCATTATGAAACTCAAAATTATTCCGGGTATTTCCTAAGAGATCTTAAATAAGAGTGTCTTCCGTGGGCCAATATTCACAAGAACTGCATACTGCATGTGATATGCACAGTACTGCACTTACCTTGTGTGTCCGATGCACTCCTGTATATTGCAGATAGTGCATAGGAGGGGGGAGGCAGTGCAGCAGCTAACCAGAAGCAGAGCACCACTCGCCAGTCCATCCTCTCCTCCATTATCTGCAAACAATAAATATATTAATCATAACCTAATTCATGATCTAGGCCAATGAAATGATCATATAGTGATATAGTTCACCAGTTCGCTACCAGGATGAGTGGCGACTAGTGAGTGACTTGCTTATATATATATATATATATATATATATATATATATATATATATATATATATATATATATAGGGGCGCCGGTGACGTCAGGGTTAAGGCGTTCACCTAGGATTATTTTTTAACGTTTAGTACATTTTATTCGTAATTTGTATCTGTATTTTTTCAATAAAAACTTTATTTGTCAAAATTTGTCATAGTCTAATCTATTCTACAAACCCTTTCATTTCATACCCCTATTTGTGAAGGAAACAGTAGCGCGCCATTTTGTATCTACAAAGATACTGAATTTATTAAATTGCATTGCCATCAGAACTGAAGGTCTGTACCAAATATTAAATCAATTGATTGACAGGAAAGGGCTCAAATTTCATCTACTAAATTTGAACCAAATAAATAAATAGGTGCAGCTAAATAAAACCGTTTTAAAATAAGTATTTTTCCTCAATAAATTTAATCTTTTAATTAAGTTTCAACCCTTAAGAATCACGTTTTTACACAAATTATTAGAAGAGAAAACAAACCATCTCCTGAAATATTTCAACATTCCACAGCACTCCATGGATAATCTCTTTGACCTTATGGACACGAATGAAATAAACTCCATATAAGCTTTCATACTTAGAAGTTTTTACATCAGAGGGAAAATATTGCAAACAATATAATTATTAAAATAAAATAAATGTTTTGTGTTATTTCCAGTAATTATTGTATATAGTATTTTCAAATGAATTTTGTTTAATAAATATCGAGACGATAAATGTCGTCATGAGTACAACCTGAATAGCTGATTTCCCTTAAAGGAAATCTGCTAAGAGAAAAGAAAAATGTAAACATAAAACTATGGCTCAACCCTTGCTATAACATTTTAAAGGCAATAAAAATATTCATTTATAGGCATATACAAAGTATTGTCTTTTTGGCGCTATTGTTGATTTGATTTTATATTGTTTAAAATCATTTTATAATAAGAAATGAAGTGAGTGAAGTAACTCTTCTAAATATTGCTCTCGGGCCGAGAGTAAAACTTTGCTCGACGGGGGAAAAATGTGAGGATATTTGAGGAATAGCAAGCAGGTTGGGGGGATTTGGGCCCTAATATTCTTTTTATCCCGGTCCAGGATTATCCTGTCCTTCTGCCTGGAATACAAGGATGCCTCTACCCTGGGTCAAGGACGGCACATTCACTCACATATACTCAACTATAACTGCTGTATTGCATGACCTTATTAAAATAACTACACACGAGCTGGTATAACACACTTGTGACGTCATCTTAACACATATTCTCCATTTCTGTGTAGAAAAATTGACCTTACACTGCCACGAAATGTTGTTCAAAAATAAGAAAAATGAAGCTTGAAAACTTTTGTTTGGAGAAATAATATAAAAAATCCGTCACGCAGGGTCTGCGTAAACTAAGCAGATTTCCCACGTGAATTTATACAATAGAGAAATATACATACAGGTAACACTGCCGTGAATGCTCAGTAAATGTACAATACAAGTTAATAATCTCTACAACGGAGATGATACAATTCAGAGACTGAATTGTAAACAAACAGGCCAGCCAACCTCGTAGCGCTGCATAGAAAGACCGGAATTAATGAAATATATCTGAATATAACGTATTAATTTTATTGAAAACAATTTACTATAGCTAGTGCTGTAATTTGTAATTAATCAGAACAGTTTTATCTCAATCACTCAAATTTTAGTAATCCAAAAACAAAAGAACAGAGGTCAACAGAATGTATTTGAATACATCTCACAAGAAAAAGTAAAAGTTCATTGAAAACAGTATTTGGTATTTGGGCTTCGAATAATATGGTTTATTATATACAGGGCCGGCTCAAGGCAAAATACTGACCCGGGCAAACAACCGTTTTGTCGCCCCCCCCCCCTAAAAAAGGGGGGTCCGGTGGCCCTCCCCCGGAAATTTGTTCAAAATAGGGTTTAGAATACTGAGTTTGTGAGGTATCTTAAGTGGTAGTTATCAATCAAAATATTATCATATTTTCAAGTGAAAAGATAAGATGACTGAAATAGTATGTAGGCCATCACCTTTTTGCATATATTATAGTAGGCTATACGTTTTTCGTTGAAAAGGGTAAGTTTGAGTTGAAAAGGGGTTTAACAAATGAAGATTTTAGTCCAAGTAGTTTTACATATACATACGTATATTTTTTGAAATTGAAAAACGAAATTTTTCACTACTTGGGCGTTTGGTCGCCCCCCTGGCTGCGTCGCCCGGGTTGCCCGGCCCTTAAGCCGGTGCTGATTATATAACAGAGTATTGTTTATGTAACACTAGTAGAAGTGGGGGTTTGCTGAAGGCTGAAAACTAAAATATGGAAATATCTCGGTTAAAATCTAAGATAGAGAATAAATACATATAGCAATATGTATATTACATTTAATTTGCAATAAGATTTATTCTGTACACATTTTCAATCCCACGTATAGTAACGGAGATATTTCGAACTTTCAAAATTCTCCCACTAAACCCCCCCCTCCCCTGGTCCGATTTCAGCCGTTAACGAACTTGATCTTTCTTATTACATAAAACGACTAAAAATCGAGTTTCATAACGATCAAACAAAAATTGCCGCCGCTAGAGCGGTAACAGACACACACACCCACACATATATATATATATATATATATATATATATATATATATATATACAGTTTTGAACGGACCTCATTTTTGTCATCTACTAGGTAGGATTGGTGGACATTTGAAGAAAAATTTCGATAATTCCGTCATGAGTACGACTTCAATAGCTGATTTCCCTTAAGGGAAATCTGCTAATCTTAAATATAAAAACAAAGGCTTTGAGCTAAGGATTAACTAGACTGGCTGATTCCAGTACAAATAATAAATGTCCATCACGCAGGGGCTGCGTAAACTAAGCAGATTTCCCACGTGAAGTTATACAATAGAGAAATCTCCATACGAGAGCCGAACAGTTACGGAATTGGCCGAACTAGCTTTTGGCGGGAAATTCAATCGTCCGTTATACGCCCGCATTTTCATATCGCGTATGGTATAGATCAAATGAAATTTTTAATTACATCTTAATCGATCATGTCTCTACACGACGAATTTGCATTGTATCTAGCATAATAAAGGTCACTTGAAAACAATATTTAGTATTTAAACTTAGAATGATTTGGCTTACGGTATCGATTATTTGTTATTATGTGCAGAAGCGGGGGTTTTACTGAAATTATTTTTTGTGTAATGAGTTTGTTGAGTAATTAGTTTAGCCTGGTGGTCTGCTGTCGTACTAAGTCTCTCATTCCGGCACGGGGCCGGCCCTCCCCAGTGGCAGCAGTAAGCCCCCGCTGTGTAGCTGCTGGGTAGGGGAACCGTAGGAACAGTAGGTCCTTAGTCGGCTTTGCTGTTCCGGGCAGGGGATCACTCCTGCCTTAATGGGGTAAGTTCTAGCGGCTTACTCAATGTGAACTACGGGCTGGGTGGTGTCCGGAGTGGAGGCTTGCCTTCACTGCCGGTCATAGACGTAGTGGTCGTGTGTTCAAAGCACGGGGACATACAGGCCAGGTAAACTGGTACATGTGTTCTTCGTGTGGGAGCTGGTTAGTAGGAGACTGTCCCTTCCATAGGATCGCTAAACCATCGTAGCGAATCCTCAGTCACCAGAGAAGCGTTGGATAGGTGTAGGCTGGATTAAGGCCTCACGGCTAGGTGCCTCCTACATTGCTGCCACACTTCGAAATGGGTACTCAATGTCGTACTAAGTACAAGCTCCTCGTGTCCTGCCAGCCAATATAGAGTGGTTGTATTTTGGAATGTCTGTTGTTTATAAATTTCTTCTGTTATGTTTACTAGTATTGGGTGAGTGGTGTAAATATGTTGGAGAGTTAATAATGAGCTTAGTGAATCTGAGCAAATTAGTGTATGTTTGGGCTGTGATGATGTAGGTGTCGTGTTTTTAAGTGCCAAATGTTTTATGTCAAAAGAGAGATCAAGTTCATTAACGGCTGAAATCGGATTGGATCCGATGTGCATACTCATACGTATATATATATATATATATATATATATATATATACACACACAAAATTTTAAACGCACACCATGCATTTGAAGAAATTTTTCAAAAGCCACATCATTACTACAAACATCAATAGCGATTTTGCTTAAGGGAAACCTGCTAAAAATAGCGTTTTAGCAGATTTCCCTTAAGGGAAATCAGCTATTGAGGTTGTACTCATGACGGAATTTTCAAAATTTTTCATGAAATGTCCATCGATCCTACCTAGTAGATGAAGAAAATGAGGTCCGGTCAAAACTGTATATCTATATCTATCTATCTATCTATATATATATATATATATATATATATATATATATATATATATATATATATATATATATTTGTCTGTTACTGCTCTAGCGGTCGCAATTATTGTTTAATTCTTACCAAACTTCATATTTAAGCGTTTTGTGTAAAAAGAAAGATCAAGTTCGTTCACGGCTGAAATCGGACCAGTGGGAGTGGGGGTTTAGAGGGGAGGATTTTCGAAAATCCAAAATATCTCCGTTACTATACGTTGGATTGAAAAATTATTCAGAATCAATCTTATTACAAATTAAATTTACTATAAATATTGTTATATACATTTATTCTCTATCTTGAATATTAACCGAGATATTTGCAGTTTTCACCAAACCGCCACTTCTACTCATGTTACGTAAACAATACTCTGATACATAATAAATCACATTATTGGAAGTTTAAATACCAAAAATTGTATTCAAGAGACCTTTATTATATGAGATACATGCAAATATGCACTGGTGACTCCCCCCCCCATCTTAAAGTTTTGGACTACTAAAATATTATTGATTGAGATAACAATTATTCTGACTCATTATTAATTACAGTACTAGATATACTAAATAGTTCTCAATAAAATTAATGTGTTATATTCTGATATATTTCAGTAATTGTTTTTCTTTCCGGTGTGAGGCGGGACCCGTTTGTTTACATTTCTAACCTAACGCTTCCTGTCGGCAGGCTATTGAAATTGGATGAAACATTTCTTATTTCCGTTTGTATTTATTCACGGTGTTGTGTTAGCAGTATGTATATTTATCTATTACTAAACTTTACGAGGGAAATCTGCTTAGTTTACGCAGCCCCTGCGTGACGGACTTTTTTGATGTTGACCCTCTTCTAAACCATACCTAACCATTACTCGATTTTGATGGTACAGTAATCCTAAATATGAAATTTCAACATTTTAATGGTCGTTTCAAATAAAATTAATATATTATATTCAGATTTACGTCAGTACTTGTTTCCGTGGGTCGTGCCACGAGTGCAAACTGTATTCATTGAGAATGGAGGATATAGTTGTGTATGACCGGCTACAAAGTTCGGCCAAGAAAAATGGATTTCCAGCATCTCGTGTTGGGGAAGAATGTCAATAAATCATGCGAAGGGAAACCGGAAGAATCGTCTAATATATCTACAATGAATGATGATATTGCTGGACGAGATATTGGCACAGCTCTACACCGTGACCTTCAGGCAGATCGGCAATTGAGGTTGGACTAATGACGCCATGTTCGCAATATATCTTCAAATGTCCATCGATCCTACCAAGGAATGCAGACGTGTCCTGCATGATATTTCAGCATTAGGATATTAATTTAATAATATTATGTTTAAAAGAACAGCTAGTTTTAATAACAAAATAAACAACTTTTCTTATGTAAATGTTTTCCGAAAAACCAACCAATGGGAAACGAAATATCGCTATTTTTAATTTTAACCCTCCCTTACAACCACCAGTCCTGCTCCATCTGCCGGGCTGATTTGTCAATCTAAACCATCCAGGGCGTCACTCAAACGCATACGAAAAAAATCATTCAAATCGGTCCAGCCGTTTAGGAGTTCAGTGACATACACACGTACAGTAGAATTGCATATATAAAGATATGGTGGCCAAATTCGATATGTAATCCTTTTATGCAAAAAGAAAGATCAAGTTCGCTAACGGATGAAATTGGACCAGAGCAAGGGGGGGGGGTTTAGAGGGTGAGAATTTGGAAAATTCGCAATATCTCCGTTATTATACTTCGGATCGAAAAATTGTATATAACAAATCTTATTGTAAATTTAATTGACTATAAATGTTGTTGCGGACATATATTTAATAATATGAATATTAACCGAGATATTTGGAAATTTTAGTTTTCAGCCTTAAGTAATCTACCACTCCTACTCATGTCATAATTGCAATAAGCTGTTATATCAAGAACCACTTTATTCTATGTTTAAATACCAAATATCGTTTTAATGGGACCATTATTATTAATTTATTTATTTGGTGAGCTCCACAACTAGGCGATGTGGTGCAGTATCATTTATTTTCAATTCCCTAAATTGAAGTGTCTTCTTACGCACCCTCCCATGAGAGCAAGTGTTGGCAGGTATAGAGCTGTCAGGTGAAAGGACAAGGATATACGTGCTTAGAATGGTGTTGAAGGTCATTTCTACTCGAGAAACCCGAGATGGCTCCTATTGAAAGGGCTAGAATAGGCTTTAGGTATGAGAGGCCTACAGGCCAATAGGGATGGCCTAAAGGGATGGCCTACAGTGAAAGGTGGCCAGCTGGTCTTCCCGAAATAGCCGACTTCCTTTTACTTGCAGATACATTCAAGGCTGACGTAGCTAACATTGCGGACAATCCACAATCTAAAGAATATTTGGCAACCACCGGCCCGCGGTAAGGTTTCATCCGGCCCCCGAAACATTTTGAAATATCCAATAAAACAAAAATATTACGCTACTTACCCCAAATGAGGAAGATGAGGAGAGATTTGTACGTTTGACAGTACTTATAAATGCCAACAGTTCTTTTCAATGATGAAAGTTACTAAATGAAAACATCGCACAAGGCTGACTGACGATAATTTGGTAAATTCTTTTCGTCTTTGTATCACTGGAATTAATCCAAACATCGATGGATTAGTTTCCCAAATTCAAGCTCAGGTTTCTCATTGATTTCGGAGTCGCTTATAACTTTCGTTGTTTGTAGTAATTCCAAATTTTTGGATTTAATTACAATGTTGTACCTATTTTCTTCATTTCATTTTGTTATTTTAATAAATTACACTATAATTACGTTGTTGTTATAATTTCATGTCAGATATCTATCCTTAAAAATTACAAATAAATGCACTACTTTATAAAGCGAGCCGCAACATGTCCAAGGTTGGCCACACCTGCTATATTGGAATGCCATCTCCTGGTGAAAGTGCTGATGGCGATCTGCCTACTGTCAACTGGCAACCTTAATACCGCTACTAACCATTCATAATACCTCCGTTCTTCGTTCCTATTACCTCGGTCATCCGTTCCTATTACCTCTGCTAACTGGATATTTATCATTTTGTATTACTTACGTCAAATATTAGTATTTTGTGAAAAATTTGTATGATTTCGTATACAATTGTTATCACCATTTTGAATAGTTCATTATTCCTTGGCCACCAACGGCTGGAGGCTGACCTTCATGGAGAATGTATAGTGTACCTGTTATGCCTGAAGTGGAACCACTGCTCAATGAAGTCTCTCTCTCTTTCTTTCTCTCTCTCTCTCTCTCTCTCTTCCTATTCCCACCCCCCCCCCCCCCCACCCCCCCCCCCCCCCCCCCCCCCCCCCCCCCCCCCCCCCCCCCCCCCACCCCCCCCCCCACCCCCCCCCCCCCCCCCACCCCCCCCGCACCCCCCCCTCCCCCACCCCCCCCCCCCCCCCCCCCCCCCCCCCCACCCCCCCCCCCCCCCGCCCCCCCCCCCCCCCCCCCCCCCCCGCCCCCCCCAACCCCCACCCCCCCACCCCCCCCCCCCACCCACCCCCCCCCCCCCCCACCCCCCACCCCGCCCCACCCCCCCCCCCTCCAAACCCCCACCCACACCCCGCCCCCCACCCCCCCCCACCCCCACCCCCTGCCCCCCCCACCCCCCCCCCCCCCCACCCCCCCCCCCCCCCACCCCCCCCCCCCCCCACCCCCCCCCCCCCCCACCCCCCCCCCCCCCCACCCCCCCCCCCCCCCACCCCCCCCCCCCCCCACCCCCCCCCCCCCCCACCCCCCCCCCCCCCCACCCCCCCCCCCCCCCAATACTCTAAATAACAAACTTAAAAGTGTTGGTTATGTGCGCACGTCTGACCAAACCCAATAGAAAATGAAATATAGTGATGTTTCATTTCAGGCCTTTCTTATAATCCTCGCTCCCGTTCTTTCCTAAAAATGTTCATACAGCTTATAATAAAGGAAGTTTTAATACAAATCAACATACAAAGTTTTGTTGAGTTACGTTAATTCGTTTGTCTGCTCATAGATAAGATCCTGGTGGTTAGGATGAAGTTAAAGGGTTCTGCAGCTTCGGTTTTGGCCTGTCGTCGTGACCTAACGGGTCCTCAGACGACGTGCGGGGCGATAAGGAGCGCATTAGAGGCTAGATTTAAAGATACCTGGAGACCGGAACAGTACCTAATGAGACTCATTAGCGTTCGTCAGGAGGATGGTGAAGACTCCAGAGCTTTCAAGAATCGCTGTAGAGCTATAGGCCCTGAATGAAAAGGGGTCCCCCGTAGAGCAGATGGTCGCGAGAGAGCATATCGTTCGTGTCGTATTAACTGCGCACCTGAGTGGCCTTAGGGGCGACGTAGGCCGGTTTGTACGGATGTTCCCCCCTTCCTCCTTGGAAGAAGCAGTAGAGAGGGCGTGCACCATCGAGATGGACGAGGGTGGTAGGCGGCGGGTATTTGTAGTTGATGAAACTGGGGAAGAAGAGCCGGTGGTAAGTATAGTTTGCCTAGACCGAGGGATGTCCCAGCCTAAGTTGGCAGTGATCTGTTATCGCCGTGGAGGTAGAGGCGACATTTCGGTCGGTCCAGGCAATCGAGTAGCAACGTTTACTGACCATAAGGGAGGTCCGACTCGTGTGCTATAGTTGCCGTACTCTGGCGAACGTCAATAAGTAATGCCGCAAGAGGGTTAGAGCAGAAGTTACTAGATCTGACAACCCAAACGACCCATACCTGGGCAAGCCCCGCGAACCAGTTCGAAACAAAGAAAAGGCGGAGACAGGGTGGTATTGCTGGAATTTTCAGTGAGCATAGTCGACCTTCCACACATCATGCTACGCAAGCTGAGTCCAACTACTCGGTGGATCACTGTTCGTCAGTCAAGGTGGGCTCTGTGGTTAATTGAGTTCGACTACGAAGTACGACATACACCGGATTATAAACATGGCAATTGGGTAGAAGGGTCGTCCAGCTGAAGAGCTGTGTGTGGGAGTAGTGACAGGATATTGGCTGCTCAACGAATGGACTCATGGTGCCAGTCCATGGTGACGACGAGCCATTCCGTTGTGAGGGATGCGGATGGGGTTTTGCATTGGGACCAAGGGGTTTCTACTTCTTCAAATTGACAACTGCTCGTCCCGGTGGTAATGAAGGCATCTTGGTATTGAACGCACTGTCACCCACAGACTGGGTAACAACACTGCCCCGCTCAGTGGAGAAGGGTGTGGGTTTATTAGTTAAATTTAACTAGCCTCATATCAATAGGCGGAAATAAATATATTAAGGGCGCCACGTTGTTTGTTCTCAAAGGTAACAACGAAACCAGTATTCTAAAAACAAATTAGTTTATTTACAATAAATCAACTATAATTATAATCTCTAACTTTAACTATAAAAATAATAACTAAATATAGAATCAAACAATACTTCCCATGGGGACTTTAAAATACAAATTAATAGGCCTTTTCTTTTAATTGATTGTGTATACACAATAACTGTACTTAGGTACCTCTCGTACGATGAAATAACTGCTATTCTTCTGGCTGTATAGCATTCTGATCCGCCAAAGCGTTTATCGGGAGCCAAATCCTCACAAGAGCTCGAGGTGGACGCTGCTGTCTGCCGCTCGCTTGTCTCCCGGCGATCGCTTCTTGTCTTCGGCTCTCGCGCAGCCTGTGCCGCGCATCAATCTCCCGCCTGCCTTCTTCCTCAATCACCCGTCTTCGGCGACGGTAAAAATGGGCCGTAACATGCCATGGTCCTATTATTGACCGAGCTTCAAAGACGTTAAAGAGATTGTAAGAAATAGTGAGACCTGTGCGAAGAGGAAGAAGCAGACAAGTTTCCCCATCTCGATGGACGCGTGGTGGGACCATTTTCCAAAACGAGCCAAGGTAACAAGTACTTGTCCACATGTATTGATCATTTTACGAGGTGTGCTAAGGGAATCCCCATTAAGGACCTAGCAGCTGAAGAATCAGCCAGTGGTTTCGTAGAAATAGTCACAATGCATGGGATACCGCTTAGGCTTTTGACGTACCAAGGACGCGCGAATTTTATGTCCAAGTTCTTCAGGCAAGCGTGTAAGTTACTGGGCGCAAACAACTCCTTACCACCCGGAGTGTAATGGTATGATCGAGAGGCTTCAACGTACGATTACAGAATCAGTTTCACACTATGCCAGGAAATGGGTCCTGATGGCATACCGAACGATACCACATTCCTCCACAGGCTAATTCCCGAATTTCCTGATATATGGTAGGGAACTAACTCCCTGTCTGTGACCCCCCTCTGTCCTGTAAATCGTCGCCCCTAAAGGAAGAGAGACTCTGGAAAGACCTGGTTGAACACCTGAGTCATCGCCTCTCAATGGCGTAAGAAGAGGCAACAGCAAGAGATGAAAAGACGTGAGTGAAACGGACTCACTACTGTACCAGAGAGCTAAAGGAGCGTGTATTCAAATACGGGGATCCAGTGTATTTGCACGTAACCGTGGTAAAACCAGATCACTGTCCAAAGTACCATTGCCCTTGGTCGGGGAGACTGATAGTTGACATCAACGTCATCAGGATGGATAGGAGTTTCGAAGGCTTTCAACAGGCGCTTTGGGGGGCTCAGGAGGACTGAGCTCATTCCTTGTCTTGGACACCACAGCTCTCACTACTAGAGGAGGAGTACATGAGAACCTCCCGGCAGCTCCAGCATTGCGACGCCTTATTGCGACATAAAAGGGACCTTTTTAACTTCGGGGAAAAGGTGGTAAAATACATGTTTGGCAACCCTGACGCTGATGATGACAAGAATTCCAGCGGGATCTTCATGGGGTCAATGCCCAGTCCACATAGCACTCCTTGGCCCCTTGAAGATCCTGTTGTTCCTTTTCCACGAAGGAACAAGTAACGCTTGCCATGCAGAGCCTAACAAGAGGGTGGAAGTAGAGACAGATATCTTAAGACGTACAGCGGATACCGTGGACGGGATCCTAAAGGAAACCACTTCAAGGCTTCAGAGGATAGGGAAATAGTAAGGGAGAGTGGACTCGTGCCATTAAAGAACTTGATCTTCAGTTTTACATGAAACGTTTAAATATCGAGTTAGGTAACGATCAATAAGAGCCAACAAGACTATACTTACTTTGATTTCTCTGTCGAAAATGCGCAGATCCTTGATCTCAGGTAATTTGGTATCGTCTTCGACATTGGGTATGATTTTGTACATGAGCGATCTATTCTCTATTTCTCCAGAATGGTTGACCAACTTGAGGCTCAGCCTGTAGATGTCGCTGATGTAGTTATTGCCCTTGGCAACTGCATAATCTGCATCCAACTGCAGTACTCTAGATATGCACTTCTTCCTCTCACTCTCCACCAGGGTCTCTTTAACCCATTCTTCGTCTTCATGGAGCAACATGACTTCACCCTGCAACAATAGGCAGTTAATGAATGTGGTTTTTGGCTACCCTTTAGCAGATTTCCCCAAGGGAAATGTGTGTGTGTGTGTGTGTTTGTGTGTGTATGTATATATATATATATATATATATATATATATAAATATATATATATAAAGATATATATAAATTTGTTTTGTTTTTTTATATTTTGAAGCATTCGCTACAAGGCGATATTGCTCAGATAAAAGAGACAAAAATAAATTAAACATTAACATCAATAAACAAGAACATTAACAACAATAGAAAAAAACAAAAATCATCAACAAAACAAAATCAATAGCAATAATAAATATATAATGCATGAATGAGAATAACAAAACACCTCAACAACAGTAACTAGAATACAAATTGAATAATAACCCTAGGGGGAAAGATAAGATCTAAGAAAAAAAAAAGACTAATGTGTATTTGAATATGAAACAAAAATGTAGTAACCAAAACATAGAAATGAACAACAAATAGAAAATATTAAGCTAATAAATAAGACCTTAATTGTATAAATTGTTGATTATTTTAAAAAAGTAAGTAATAAATTTGATAAAAGGGTAGCTCAATAATAGAAAATACTTTGTGCATACTGATTAAAGTAATGAATTATTCAAGAATTACACCTTGAAATTGTATTGAATAAAAATATATTTAAAACAAACGAAAATTTTTAAGTAAAAAGGAAATAACATGTAGCACAGGAATGGAAATAAAAAACAAATAAAATACTATGTTTTTGAGTAAAAGTGTACAGTCTTAAGATGTTAAAGTATTGTGTGAATGTGTGACTACCCTTTGTTAGTAATTGGAGTAAGTCGTGTGGTATTTGTAAGTTAATTCTTTGATGACATTTCGTAAGTATGACAAATTGGAGTTGTGTGTCTTTCTGTCAAATATGAGTGTGTCAGTAATATATGTCCAATTCTTAGTTGTGGTAGTATAACATCGTCTCGTCGTGACATCTGTTTATTTGGCCATACTTCGAAAGTGTTTTTAACTCGTTAAGTGAGTTGTGCCAGTTTTCGTGCAATTTATGGAGTATTTTATTTTTGGTTATATTAAACTAGCCATGTGCAGTCAAATTGTTGATATCGCAAGTCTCATTCTTTGTGGAGTGTTTTGCACATTTGTCTCCTAGTGTACTCTGTGGTATGTCTTCATGCCCAGGTATCCATAGCATAGTGATGTTGAGGTGTTTTAATCTGTGAATATGTCTGATGGTTTGTGTTATGAAGGGAAGTGTGCTATACATTTCCTTCAGGGAGAGTAAAGAACTTCGTGAGCCTTGGTGTTTGCTTGAATGTTTGAGAGTGCAAGCAATATTGCATGTAGCTCTGCAGAGTATGAGCTATTCTCGCCCAGTGGTTTAATGTCCTAAGTCTGTAATGCAGTAGCTTCTGCTCCATTTTTTAGCTTTAGATCCGTCCGAGTATATTTGTAGTGAGTCGGTTTGTTTGTTTGATTTTAGACAAAAACATCACGGTCATCAATGCCCTCTTCAGACTGTATTTGAATTCCCCGATCATGGGGAATCGCAGGCAAACGCTCGCTAGGCTGACTTTTTTTTATATTTATATATAACTTTTTTTTTTTAAATGTTATTTTATTTCTCTTCTTCCCTCTTTACCTTTTTTTATACTTTATATTTTTTTTCAACCCCCCCACTCTTATTTTGGGTAAGGGGGGGTTTTCGGCCGAATGCTTTGAAGCCTAAGTACCGATATCACAGTTAAACAACATTGAAATTAAAGCTTACTAAAATCGCAACCATTAAAATAACAACCAAAATTAGAACTATAAAGATAACCATTAAAATTTTAAAAAAATAATAAAATAAACATTAATATTATGACTCTTAGAAAAAAACCTTAAAAGAAAAGAAGCCATGGCTATATGTGGCTGGCAAGGCATGTTAAATGGAGAAACCTAATCACCCTGTCCGCTGTAGTGTGTCGGCATGTTTTCAATGTTTTTGATAAATATTTTTGGAAACCGCATTATTTTTTTTAATATTTAGTAAATGCTAAGTTTATGTTTAGATTCTTTCGTCTCCATGGAGGGGCTGGCGAAGGGACATTAAAATACGTCCATTTATCTAGAATTTGTGATTCTATAGGGTTCTCTAAAACACGAATTATTAGGGGTTTATATTTACAACACTTTGAGATGTAATTATAAAGATAGAAGTCATGTAAAATATTGTTTGTACAGGGTGTATTTAATTCTTTCAACTTTGAAACAAATTTTGTACAGAGTATTCTGTGCCTATATTCCAATGGAGGCTCACCAGTCATTGCATACAAACTTTCAGCGTAGTTTATTCTGAAAGCACCGGTTGCAATTCTAAGCCTCGAATTGTGTATAGGATCCAAGAGCTTACTAGTCGTAGGGTTGGCAGATAAATATGCATAATCCAGAATTGACCTGGTAAACGCAAGGTGAAATGTAAGCATCATTGAACTGCCATCGCCCTATTGGTAATTAATAAGAATACTTAATAAGTTCAAGGACTTACACATATTAACAATGTCTTTGAAGTGGGGTATCCATGTAAGTCGTCAGTCAATCCTTAGCCCAAAGTATGAAAGGGTTTTGTAATTAACAATTGCCTGGGTTTTTTAAGGTTGTATGTGGTATAGGTAAAATTCTCTTCTTTGTGACTACAATAATACACTACAACATTTGGACTTTTCATGTGAAAATCGAAATCCAGTGCACCGACACCATGTTTCAAATTCCCTTATTGCATTCTGAAGTTCAAGTTGTGATGGGTCTACATCATTTTAGGCACTATAAATGAAGAGGTCAGCATAAAGGCATTAAACAATGTTGTGCTTAGTATTCCCCCTTGAGGCACTCCTTTCTCTTGTAGAAATACATCTGAAAGGATAGTACTTATCACTCTCAAATAGATAATTTTAGTTTAGTAATTGAGTATTTTCCTATGAATACCCCAACTTAATAGCTGTAATAGTGGAAGTATTTTAACTCTACAATAAAACCTCCAAGAGCTGGATAACCTTCTTCACTGGAAACCTGACAGTCTTTAGTAGAACGTTCTCTTTCTGACTGGCCAATATCTTATAGGTTATCTGTGTTATGCTGTTATAATCAACAATTGATTTATTCATGTAATCATGTTATTTAAATCAGCTTACCTTTTAGTGATAACACTTACGTTTTCTACTCCAGTTTAAATCTATGTTCTACGATTGTTTATAGCCTTAAAACGAGCCTTAATCACTGAAAGTTTTCAAATCTCCACGGAGCACTTATACTCCTAGCCATACAATAGCCTCCATCTTGGAACCTTTTCTATACTTATTTTACCGGACTAGCATCAAGTCCTTAGAGAGAAGAGGTAGAATTAATTAACCATAAAGGCGTTGAATATAATGAAATTGGCCCTAACGTGAAAGGCATGGCTTAAATATTTTATTGTTATTTTATGATATATATATACACACACACATATATATAGTAAAAATAGATAATAATATTAATAACGGAAGTTTTGAGAACAGGATAATGGAGGTAGAGCAGGGACATCATAATAATTTAGATCTTGGAAATATTTCTATAGAAAGTGAACAGTTAGATGGAACACAGACTAATAATGTAATATACAATGATCAAGACATATCATTGCGTTAGAGGATTCGGAAATACCTTTATTTAGTGAGTTATGAAATTTAAGCACTTTTGGTTTTGAACAGCCGCGAGGTACTTCTACCATGATAACAGATACTTTAAAAAAAATTTAAAAAGACAAAAAGGAGTAAGAGTAAGTAAGCCTATCGGAGATCAAAACATGTGAGAAGCAATAATGAACTATATGATTCATAAATTTGATGATTTAGAAGCGGGTAATAGTAAATTAGAAGCTATATTAGAAGAAAATAATAATAAATTAGATGAATTTATAACAGACGTTAAAAATAGTAAAGACGCATTGAAATTGGACATCGACCAAACTCGGGTAGATGTGTAAACGCAAGAGAAAAATTTCTGAATGAGATTAGTAATGTTACGAACGAGAAGGAGTTTTTAAAAGCCTTACAGAATAGATTAGCTGCTGAAAATGAACAATTGAAACAAGAAACCTTTCAGAATATAGAATCACTAAAAATGGAATTAATGGATGAAATGAATGTCAAAATTATAGAAAACCAAGGAAAGTGCCATAAACAGAATAACATGATTTGGGGCGAATTTAAAGGGGAAATTGAGCAGGAAAGATATTCAAACGAAGACAAATGAACAAATAAATCTAAATATTCAGAAATTAACACACGAAAATAAACAGGCAATTGAAGATAGGTCTTTGATAAAAATAGAGAACCTATTAGAGACAGATTTCAAAATTGGAGGCATAGCTGATGAAATGGAAAATACCTGGTAAGAATGAAAAGAATGAAAAAAAAGTCCGTCACGCAGGGGCTGTGTAATCTAAGCAGATTTCCTACGTGAAGTTTTACAATAGAGAAATTTCACGTGAGCCGAACAGCTACGGAAACGGCCGAACTAGCTTTGGCGGAAACTCATGACTAGAACCGATATTAGCCGATCTCATCTCGTCCGTTGCCCACACACACTTAAGAAAAATGCGAATATCTCGGTTAATAGTAAGATAGAGAATAAATATATATGGCAATATTTATAGTAAATTTAATTTGCAATAATATTGATTCTATACAATTTTTCCGTGGCTCCGACGTATATTAACGGAGATATTTCGAATTTTCGTAAATCCTCCCTTCTAAGCTCCCCCCTCCCACTGGTCCGATTTCAGCCATGAACGAACTTGATCTTTATTTTTACATAAAACGTTTAAATATCGAGTTCGGTAACGATCGAGCAAAATTGCGACCGCTATAGCGTTAACAGACAATATATATATATATATATATATATATATAAAATTTTGAACGGACATCATTTTCGTCATCTCCTGGATAGGATCGATGGACATTTGAAGAGAATGTTTGAAAATCGCGTCATGAGTACAGCCTCATTAGCTAAAAGTTCAGATAGGTCATTTACCTAACTATAAAGAAATAAGAATCGTTCCTGAAGGGAGATGTCCTAAGTTTAGTGATAGTCGACATGGAATTATAATATATATCTAGCAAACCTCACTTGATTAGATGGAGGACTCCAACCAACTGTCACTGCAAATTGATAACAATATCTTCCAATGACTATGTTCGTGAGGAGTGTAGACTGCCAGAATAAACAACTCCCATCCATTTCATTATCAAAAATAACTTCGTTAATTCATTTTCTCAAGTGTTTAAACATGAATTATCGTATTGATTTACATATTTTATAACTAGTTTTATCTCATTTCCCTTCAGGGTTATCGTTATCATTAAAATGTACACCTGTGCATATTATAATTAAGTCCTCACGAGTAAGATATGATTTAATTGTTCTCATTGAACCTTTAAGTCTTGAGATAAATGCAATTACGTGTCACATTTGTGAAATCTGATTAGTTAAAGCAACCCGAGCATGACGGAGTTTTGGATATTAACTGAAGTATTTGGTTGTTTTGGTTTTAGCGTTTAGAAAACCGCTACTACTCATGTCATTCAGAATAAGCTGATTAAGATAAACAACTTTATTTGAAGCTTAAATACCAAGAAAGTGTTTACAATGAATGTTTCATCTGTGAGTTGAATGACAATTAGTCGAGTGAAGACATCTTCATAATTGGTATGTTGCTGAATGTGGGAGTGCAGATCTGGGAAACAGGTCTCAATAACACGAAGTCTTCCCACCAATGAATGATTGAGAGAAAGAAGTTAACGAGACTTAGGAAGAGTTTGGGGATTCCAGAAGTTACCTCAGAGGTGGAAAGGTGGTGCTCTTTGCCCTATCTGGGATTCGTGTCGGAAAAAAATGCAACGAATCTTTAAACGTAAGAAAATCGGGGTGGGATTTGCAAATCCAAATAATTTTAAATCCGTTTTATGTAAGCTAAAAGACCCAATAAAGCTGCCGGACCAGTCGGGAATATATAAAATCATATGTGGAGAATGCGGTGCGTATTATGTGGGAAGGACTTCAAGGAAATTAATGAAAGCGTGCCAGGAGCATCTGTCGAGAATGGTTAACGTTCCTCCAGCATTTGAGAAAAGAAAAGCACGAAGATGCCCCACACGAGGTAGCTTTATTGGCGAGGGAATATAACCACAAACTAATTCCGAAATTGGAACCTCTCTACATGGAGCTGGAGAGACGGGGGGTCTGCCTAAATGTTCAATTGGAAATGCCAAGTTCTGTCCTGTTGAGTAGGCCTCCTCCATCTCTGCTAGTCGCCAGTAGTGGCCCCAAAGCCGTGGCGTTAGCATCAATTATACAGCAGAAGGTAGGATAATTGTTAATTTATACTAACTTTTTCATAGTGTATAGATGTGTTGTTAATGTTTAGAGTATTTATTCACTTTAACTATTTTAATTAATTGAACTATAATATATTCTTTTAATGTTTGACTTAGATTCTAGTAGTTTTAAGTTAGGACGTTTTTTCTAAGACTGATTTTAGTATGAAATTCTATTTTGTTAAACTATTCCAAAATGTAATTGTTGGCTGCATAACTTGGCCTAAGCTTGTTTCTTTGTTGTTTGTTGGTTAGCACCTGATGATGGCACGTTAGTGCCGAAAGGCCTTGTGCGTGAATAAATAAATTGGTGAGAAGACTTCGTGTTATTGAGACCTGTTTCCAAGACATCTTCAGTTAGGATTATACTCTCTTATGTCCAAAATCTATATTCCATCTATACCATACTCGATAATGACTCCCATTTATTTCATTATGAGTCGGGTCAGAAAAATGTATGAAATATTTCATGAGTCTTTTCAGCACGTGGGAAATCTGTTTAGTTTACAATGACTGACTTTTTCAGCTTTTAGTAGATTCTCCTTAAGGGAAATAAGCTATTGAGATCGTACTCATGACGCGATTTGGGATTTTTTCTTCCAATGGCCATCGATCCTACACAGAGGATGACATAAATGAGGTCCGATAAAAATTTTATATCTATATGTACCTGTTACCACGGTCGCGATTATAGTCTGATCGTTACCAAACTCGACAAATATCGTATTATGTAAAAATTTATTTATTATTTAGAGCTCCGCAACTGTGGCGACTTGGCTCTTCTTAAACATGGGATGAAAACAAAACAAAAACAAAAAACAAGTAGACAAAATAACAAAACAAAGTAATAAGAAATAATATCAAACAAACACAAGAAACAAAATAAGAAGAAACATGTAAACAAAATAACACAAAAGGAACAAGAAACACGAACACAACATATAACTAAAAACAGGTGATACCGGGTGTACAGAAAGTTCTAAGCCTGATTTCAACTTACATATTTTTATTTTTCAATATAGTCCCCCTCAACAGCAAAGCACTTATTCCACCGCTAAATAAATAAGTGAAAAGAAAACTTGGTGACTTTGACAAAATTATTCATAAAAACAGTAATAATAAATTTCAATCTTTCAATAAAAGAAAGATCAAGCTCGTTAATGGCTGAAATCGGACAAGGGGGAAGGGTTTAGGGGTGGAGATTTTGGAAAATTCGAAATATCACCGTTACTATACGTCGGATCGAAAGAGTGTACGGAACCAATCTTATTGAAAATTAAATGCACTATAAATATTTTGATATTCATTTATTTTCTATATTTAATATTAATCAAGATATTGCTATTTTTCAGGTTTCAGCCTTCAGCAAACCCCCACTTCGCTCATGTTACATAAACAATACTCTGTTATGTAATAAACCAAATTATTCAAAGCGTAAATATTAGGAGAAAGGGAAAGGGAATCAGCTAGAAAGTAGACTGGTAGTATTTGAGCTACGTCACTATTTGTTATCAGAGCATTTGACAATTACATTGATAACATCGGTATGCCATCGCCCTCCACAATCGCCTTGAGCACTTCCTTATCGCCTCCCTTCGAGACAGAAAGTAAACATGACACTTAAATATTTTTTTATTTACTTCATATTTTGTGCATCGTATAGAGTAATGTTTCTCTCGTATGGTTAGACAAGAAGAAATTGCTTCAAGAAGGGACCTGCAGATGCACAGGCTAGCAGATACTCTGCTAGTGCAATGCGAGCTGGACACCTGTTGATATAAGGATGTTAGCAGAATTCCCTTGAGGGGAATCAGCTATTGAGGTCATACTGGTGTCGCGGTCTACGAAAAAGTCCCTCAAATGCCCATCGATCCAACCCCAGGAAACGACGTAACCGAGGTGTGCTCAGAATTATATATAATATATTTGTTACCACTCTAGCTCCCTCAATTCTTATTTGATCCTAACCAAATTCGATTTATAAGCATTTCATACAAAACTAAAGTGAAATTAAAGTCTCACTCCCTATTCTGAGTGGAAACAAGAAGTTAGCAATTACTCCCTAGATATTTGAGTAACGAAACAAATTACAGAACAAAAATTGAAGAGCATCAATAGTTTAAGACAATTTTTTGGCGAGACTAATGATAACAGAGAGAATTGCACACGACTAAACCCCCTCCCCCCATTCCACTATTATGGTCAGCCAGTAACTATTATGAACTTGAGTCATGACTGAAACGGTTAAATATTCAGTAAGGTATACGTTGATGACCTCACCTCACAACAGATGAGACAATATCTCCCAGAATAAAGGCCTCGTGAAAGCAATATTTGGTATTTAAGCTTTCAGTGGTTCATGATGTAACAGATCATTATTATTAAAGCACAAGTAGGAAGGGGTGTTTACAAAAAACTGAAAACAAAGTATCCAAATACGAGTATCTTGGTTAATATCCATGATACGTTAAATATGTATATGATAATGTTTGAACATAATTGTTATAAAATGAAGTACCTCGTTGCTTGCCGCTCCGCGCTGTGATTTTCTACTCCATGGCGATAATTACCTTATTTACTCTTATTTGTTATTTAGAGTAACTTTTGTTATATACAATTTTTTCGTATACCGAATTATAAACGAGATATAACACTAAACCCTATAGCGGAAGTGAACAATTTTATTTGGGACAAAAGACCCAACCGAAATAAATAAAACTCGGTATATGTATTAGCACTAACGCTTTCATTATAATAAGCCATACTAACATTTCTAGGGACGGGAAGGAGTGGGGGTTATAAGGGAGGCTGATATTAAATATAGTGATATTTCGTTTTTCGGCAAATATGCACATGACAAAAGTTGTTTATTTGGTTATTTAGAGAAACTTTTGTTATATACACTATCGTCGTATAACGAAGTATAAAGGCGTTATACGCTAAAAATTATAGCGGCAGTCAACAATTTTATTTGGCACAAAACACTCAACCGAACTAAATAAAACACTGGGTATGTGTATTAGTACTAACGCCTTCCTTATAATAAGCCATATTAAAATATCTAGGTACTGTTTGGTGTGTTTTATGCTAGTGTCGCCATTTTCTCCAGACTGCCCTTTTTCTTCTTCTACCACGTGACCATGGAGGTAGTCGTCGGAACTCGGGTTGCTAGGCAGCGGCGTGGATGACCAGCTGGGCAAGGACTTTGACGTCATTTCTTTGAGCATAAGTGCCGTATACACTTATAGCGGAATTAAATCATATTAACATGTATTTTTCATGGGTTAAATCACATTCTGATAATTTTAGAAATGAATTGGCCGATAGAACTGCTAAGTCTGCTTCAAAAGATTCCCAATTACCAGAATGTTACAATAAAATCTCCAAAGCCCATGTAAAATATATGTTAAAACTCATCTAACTGAAAAGTGGCAACAACACTGGACTGTAACTAATAAAGGACAACATCTAAAACATTTCAATCCGAACCTTAACAAATACATACAAACTTCTACATTACACAATTAGTAACAGGACCTGGTACACTAGATTCTTACCACCAACGATTTACCATAAAAGATAACAATACTTGCCCCTGTGATTACTCAACTCCACAAACAAGTCAACACTTAATATACGATTGCAGACTACTCACTAACGAACGACAAAAACTAAAACAAGACATTGAACAAAAAAAAGGCGAATTCCCAATAGAATAGGACAGGTTATTTTTGAAATATAATAATGCTTTTAAAATGTTTGCAGAACATTCATTTGTTGCAATTAGTAGGTTGAATACTTATAACAGCTAATACAATACTTAAAATATTCATGGATATTCAATAATTTTTATTCTTTTTTCTTTCTTTTTCAAGACTAATAATCTTCCCATTATATGTTTTTATTTGACGTTCTTATTGTTATCTTTTTATATAACTCATAATTTTGAAATAATTTATATATAAATTAATTGTAACACACTACAAATGGATGTGATATGCAAACTTGCATGGGACATGCAGAAACTAATAAATGGCCTTCTTGTGTGTTTGTGTGTGTGTGTGTGTGTCTGTGTGTGTGTGTGTGTGTGTCTGTGTGTGTGTGTTTGTGTGTGTGTGTGTGTGTGTGTGTGTCTGTGTGTGTGTGTTGATATTTAGATTCGCATGAATGGTCTCATGCGAATCTAAATATCAAGATGGTTGACCTCCAAAATGGGGCCATGAAGAAAATTCAAAATATAGCCGTTATCATAAGTCGGATTGAAAAATTCTATAGGGCCAATCTCATTGTAAATTGAAATTCCTACAAATATAGTTTCATATATATATATAAAACTATATCCAGAACATATTTGCATGTATCTCGTATAATAAAGGTCTTTTACATACAATTTTTGGTATTTAGACTTCAAATAATGTGTTCTATTGTGTAGCAGAGTATTGTTTGTGTAACATGAGTAGAAGTGGGGGTTTGCTGAAGGCAGAAAACTGGAAAATGCAAATATCTCGGTTAATATTCAAGATGGTGAATAAATATATACAACAATATTTATAGTAAGCTTAATTTGCAATAAGATTGGTTCTATACAATTTTTCGATCCGACCAATGGTGACGGAGATATTTTGAATTTTCGAAAATCCTCCCCTCTAAACCCCTCCTCCCTCTGGCTCGATTTCAGCCATTAACGAACTCGGTCTTTCTTTTTACATAAAACGACTAAATATCGAGTTTGGTAACGATTAAACAATAATCTTATTTGATCGTAACCAAAATCGATATAATAGAGTTTCATACAAAACTAAAGGTAGAGTTCGTCAATGGCTGAAATCGAGCCAGTTGGAAAGAGGCGGATTTCGAAATTTCTTCATTATTATACTTAGAATAGAAAAACTGTATGGAATCTTATAGTAAATCAAATGTCCTAGAAATGTTGCAATTTTTCTTGATTATTAACCAAGGCATTCGTATTTTTTAGTAAACCCCCCCACTCCTACTCATGTCACATTAACAATAAGCTAATGATGGAGCATTTTGTATCTTCCTTAAATACCAAAAATTGCTCTCATTGAACTTCTACTCTTTGAGATAAATGCATATACGTGGGAAATCTGCTTTGCTAACGCAGCCACTGTCTGTCGGACAATTCATTGAGTGTGGCGAATGTAAAATGAAAACAGGTGTCTGGTTTGCTAAATCATGGGATATTAATAGTTTTGCTAATTAGTGACAATTCAACCAATCTGCCTCAGCTGTTTGTCCGAGGAAACAAATACCTCTGCTTAATGATCTTGATATCAGCTGTATAAATAGAATGGATAATATCTTATTTATTCCAGTTGCTGGAGCATTTTGGATTACTGCATCACTCCTGGAACACCGACATGTATCCTGTCATATTTGTAAGCATTTAAACGTATATTTATTTTTACTCGTGTATATTTAGACATTAAAGGCGCTACGAGAAACTAGTGATTTTCTTAACCCTTTTTTTTATTTATTTATTCAAGAGTAGCCCGGAACATCAGGAGCCGCGTTTTGGCTCAATGTTTTGCAATGCAAAATAAAAAAAAAGTCTGTCACGCAGGGGCTGCGTAAACTAAGCAGATTTCCCTCGTGAAGTGTTACAATACATAAATCTGCCTAATAACAACAGTAGCAGTAGGGAATCTCTAAACCTATTCACGAGGAACGAATAGTTACGGAAACGGCCGCACTAGCTCTGTGGAAAGTCTCGAACATAGCCGACTACTGCCGACCACACACACAATACAAATGCAAATATCTCGGTTAATATTCAAGATACAGAATAAATGTATAGAACAATATTTATAGAAAAGTTAATTTGCAATAAGATTGATTCTATTCCATTGTTCGGTCCGACGCATAATAACGGATATATTTGGAATTTTCAAAAATCCTCCTCTAAACCCCTACCCACAATATATATATATATATATATATATATATATATATATATAATTTTGAACGGACCTCATTTTAGTCATCTCCTGGGTAGGATCGATGGACACTTGAGGAAATTTTTCATAACTCGCGTCATGAGTACGACCTCAATAGCTAATAACACTGCTGAACCAACAAATACAAGTCTGTCACGCAAGTGCTGCGTAAACTATGCAGATTTCCCACCTGCTCGTGTAACACACTTGTCATCTTATCTCTCCAATTATTCTCTATTTACATGTTAAAAAACAAATGAGTAGAAGGGTCGTTAGTAAGTGTGTGCATTATCAGAGTTCTGAAACTAAAAATGCAAGTAGTACGCTAACATTCCAGTTTAAAAATACAAGAATATTTCATTTTTATTTTTGTAAGAGCTTCGCAATTTGCGAATGTTGCTAACTTAAATATAAATTCCGTCACGCAGTGATTATTTAATTATAGTAGGGGGCTCAGGTTAGTCACGCGAGATAAAGCGTTGACCTTTATCTCACATGACAAGCCTAGAGTGGCGAGTTCGATTCTCGCCTGGGCAAAGGAAATTATTTAGTGACGAAATTCATTATATAATATCCTAAAATCCCACCCTGGCTAGAAAAGAGTGGTAACCTGTAGATAACCCGTCCCAATTAGCCTCAGTTGCAAAAGTGTACGTTAATAATTAATAATAATTATAATAAGTGCTATCCATGTTCGTGGATCCAATTATTCACGGTGTGTCAAACAGTGGAGAGTGATTGAATAGGAACTCATTTTCATTTATTCACCAAACATCAAATTTCTTTATTCTATAAGCCTCCATCTGTTACTTGGCCCCTACGGAAAATGAATACGGGAAGTATAATTGAACACATTTAAGCATTGCTATAAAAATACCATCCTTATTCAGTCAACAATAATTTCTTCGGCATCGCTGCTTACCTTAGCTATTGTATAATTTCGAACAAACCTCATTTTCATCATCTCCTGGGTAGGATCTATTCTATGTTCATTTCGGGTAAGTTAGTCGAAAATCTCGTCAAAGCACAACCTAAATAGCTGATTTCCCTTAAGGGGAATCTACTAAATGTGGACGTTAATAAATAATAACAATAATTATAAAGACACGATTTATTTTATGACGGAGCATTATAAGCATGTAGTACATCCATTATGAGCATATGTATATCCATCAGGAGCCATTGCTAGATTATTCAATAGAAATATCATTTACTATTGGTAATTGCATTTAAATGCTAATGTTGTATTCTGTTTCAGATATTAATGTTCGGGCTGGCCGTAGCATCCCCAGCTGTGTCATTGGACGAGTAAGTATCATTTTACACCGATATTATGTTTATTGCTCATGAATAAATTAGGGGGTTCTGAGTCTGGTGGTGGAGAACATTTAGCTTAAGGGGAAATCTGCTATTCAGAATGTACTCACGCTATTTTCGAAATATTTACACTAATGTTCATCAATCCTACCTAGTAGATGACGAAAATTAGGTCCAGTCAAAATTGTCTATATATATATATATATATATATATATATATATATATATATATATATATATATATATATATATTTGTCTGTTAACGCTCTAGCGGTCGCAATTTTTGTTTAATCGTTACCAAACTTCATATTTAAGCGTTTTACGTAAAAAGAGAGATCAAGTTCGTTAATGGCTGAACTCGGACCAGTGGGAGGGGGGGGTTTAGAGGGGAGGATTTTCGAAAATTGCAAATTAAATGGACTATAACTATTGTTCTATACATTTATTCTGTATCTTGAATATTAACCGAGATATTTGCATTTGTATTCTGCATCTGATGTGCTCGGCTAACATCCGGATGTTCGAACTTTCCGCCGTGAGCTAGTTCGGGCCGTTTTCGTAACTATTTGACTCTCTATTACTAGGCAGATTTCTCTATTGTATAACTTCACGTGGGAAATCTGCTTAGTTTACGCAGCCCCTACCTCACGGACTTTTTTTTGTTAACACGTTACCAAACTGTATAAGTTCGTCACGCATTTGCCTTTACCTCGAAAAGTAAAAGTTCAAAGAGAACAGTATTTTCTATCTAGGCTTCAAATATCATGCTTCATAATTTTACAACTTACTGTCACTATGACATGAGTAGGAGTGGGGGATTTACTGAAGATCGAAAACTAAATAAATGCAAATATCTCGGTTAATGAACATGATAGAGCAAAAACGTACATAACAACATTTATTCTGCATTCCATTTACAATAAGATTGGCCCTATATACTTTTTCGATCCGATGAATAGTAACGGAGATATTTCGAATTTTCGAAATTCGCCTTTCTCTCACCACCACCCCCCCTCCCTCCCGCTAGTCGCCATTAACGAACTCGATCTTTCTTTTTACATAAGACGATTAAATACCAAGTTTGGTAGCTATTAAATAAAAGTTGCGACCTCTAGAGCGTTAACAGATTAATATACATATATAGTTCTCAATGGCCCTAATTTTCGTCATCTCCTGGGTAGGATCGATGGGCATTTGAAGAAAATTGTTGAAAATCTCGACATGAGTACGACCTCAATAGCTGGTTTCCTTTAAAGGAAATCAGCTAAAACTGAAGATAAAGCTTTTTAACGGCTGAAATGCGTCCAGTGACGGGAGGGTTTTAGAGGTCCCTTTCCCAACCCTTTTACTTTTCTGTTTTTTCACGTACAAATAGACAATATACACTGAGATGAGATGACATGCCCAGCACATGGGGAATCTCCTTGATTAACTCAGTGGACGTTTTGATTAATAATCCACTTTCTAGTATACCACGGTTGGAATAAGGATCTTGTTTAGTATGTTGCTGTATAAATTTCCTGTATCGATTCCTCTGATGTATCTGAACCAAGAGCAATTAAACCTCTCTGCCTAAAACCACAAGACGCCTCCTTCAATATTGTAATTAATTAATCTTAGATTAACCTGATGATCTCAGGTTAGTCACGTGACTCGAGTCGTTGGCCTTAATCTCACATGGCTAACCTAGAGTGGCGAGTTCCATTCCCTGTCTGGCGAATAGGAATTTATTTAGTGATGGAATTCATTAAAGAAATCCTTAGTCCCACCCTGGCTAGAAAAGGGTGGTGACCTGTAGGTAACTCGTCCCAATTAGCCATAGCAGCACAAAATTGACATTAATAAATAAAATTCCTTTTCCCTAATGATGGTTACGACCAGAGGCAAACTAACCAAACAACTTATAAAAACCCTAAGCACAGAGGCTGCGTGACCTAAGCAGATTTCCCACATGTAGGAATGACATGCTACTGATCTCATCTCAGCCTATATTCCCCATACAAAAACGTCCGTCACGCAGGGGCTGCGTAAACTGAGCAGGTTTCCCACGTGAAGTTTAGCAATAGAGAAATCTGCCTACTAATAACGCAAGTAGTAACGAATCTCTAAACCAATTCACGAGTGACGAACAGTTACGGAAACGGCCGAACTAGTTTTCGGTTAATATTCAAGATACAGAATAAATAAATACCTTATAAACGATTAAACAAAAATTGCGACCGCTAGAGCGGTAACAGACTAATATATATATATATATATATATATATATATATATACATCTATATACAAATAAAATATATAATTTTGAACGGACCTCATTTTCGTCTTCTCCTGGGTAGGATCGATGGACATTTGAAGAAATTTTCGGAAATCGCGTCAAGAATAAGCTGTCAATAGCTGATTTCCCTGAAAGGAAATCTAATGAAATGTTTAAATGTACATAAATTAAGCTCTTAAACCCAATAGTGCATTTGAATTTTAACAAGAAAAAAGTCTAATTTATTCAGTCCGTCTTTAAAAGGAGTTTTGTGAAAAGATAATTGAAAGGAAATCCAAAGCAGACATATTGGAAGTGTAAAATTGGAATCGAAGAAGTTATAAAAGGAGATGTAATGAGTCTTCCGGATTCATTTTCTTTCTCAGATAACTCAATTTTCCTTCTTCTTCCTGAGAAAATTAGCTTCCCACTCCAGACAGCGATGGATTTTCCATAGATGACTTCTCCGAACATGAGTAGCTAAAAGGAATAAACTACGTCACACTGGGTAAAAAAGTACGTCTCCTATCAGCTCATATTCTCTATTAGCCTGAAGGGAAATCTGTTATTGAGGTCGTACTCAAGACGCGATTTTCGAAAACTTTCTTCAAATGTCCGTGAATCCTACCTAGGAGATGACGAAAATGAGGACCGTTCAAAATATATATATATATATATATATATATATATATATATATATATATATATATATATATATATATATATATATATATCTATTAACGCTCTAGCGGTTGCAGTTTTTGTTTAATCGTCAACAAACTCTGTATTTACTCTTTTTATGTAATAAGACAGATCAAGTTCGTTAATGGCTGAAATCGAACCAGTGGGAGGGGGGTTTTAGAGGGGGATTTTCGAAAATTCAAAATATCTCCGTTATTATATGTCTGATCGAAAAATTGTATAGAACCAGTCTTAATTAAAATTTACTATAAATATTGTTATTACGTTTATTCTCTATCATGAATATTAACCGAGATATTTGCATTTTTATGAAGTCTGTAGTCGGGTATAGTTCGGATTAAGTCGACCATTTTCGTCATTTCTCGGCTCAGCTGGACGCTTCTTCTAACCTTACCTGTCGTTTCTAACCTTACCTTACCTTTGTTATTTAGTGTGTGATTTATGCAAATACGATCTGTTCATCCGCCGCCCCCTTCTTTAGTTCTTGTACTACTAAAGTTTGAGTTATTAAAATATAAATTATTTTTACAATTCAGAAGCCGTTTCGGTTGGGAATTTATTAAAATTAACTGAGAGATTTCTTATTACCGTTTGTATTTACTCATGGTGGGCTTGTATTAGGGTGAGGAGTATGCAGATTTCTCTATTATAAAACTTCACATGGGAAATCTGCTTAGTTTACGCAGCCCCTGCATGACGGACTTTTTATAAGTATAAAGGCGATGAGTAAAAAGGCTATTTGGGGGGGAGTGGGGGGGGGTTGTAAAAGTATAAAAGCAAAGTACAGATAACTCACTTAATTCTTGAGTTACAAAAACGTCCGGCACGCAGGGCCTGTGTAAACTAAGCAAATTTCCCACGTGAAGTTTTACAAAAACTGCCTACTAATAACGGCAGTAGTAAAGAATATCAAACCAAAGCACGAGGGACGAACAGTTACGGAAACGGGCGAACTAGCTTTCGGCGGAAAGTCCTGAATATGGCCGACTCCTGCCAACCACCACTTCCCACAATACAATGGCAAAAATCACGTGAAATATTCAAGATAAAGAATAAATGTTGGCAAGTAACCCATTTTTTAATGGTTAAATTTAATTTGCTATATGAGTTTAATATCTTTACTATTTTTCGATTCGACGCATAATAACCGACATATTTATGATATTTTTCCAAATAATTAACGGGGACCCATACCACTGGTCCGATTTCAGCCGTTAACGAACTAGACCTTCCTTTTTACATAAAACGATTAAATTCCGAGTCATCTCTTGGGTTGGATCGATGGACATTTGAAGACTGATGCATTTTTCAAAAACTCCAACGTAATGAGTACCGACTTTAATAGCAGATTTCTACCTTACGACTCGAAATTAACGGTAGATATTTTTGAATTTAGACTATATTCGCCCTACTGTTTCTCCCCAATTCTCTTGCCAACCCCGGATTTTCAGCCCAGAACCATTATTAGGATCTCTAGTGTTGGCTGATACGCGTTTAATATCCGAGTAATATGAATACTCAAATACACATTTCCGATAGAAGAACGTAGAATCATAATTCATGACGCCACGAATATGCATTTATCTCACGTAATAAAGGTCTCTTACAAGCAACATTTGGTATATAAGCGTAACGAACTTGATCTTTCGTTTTACATAAGACGCTTATATATCGAGTTTAGTAACTATTAAACAAATATTGCGACAGCTAGAGCAGAAAAATATATAAATTGATGTGTATATATATATATATATCAGAAAAATATTTTTTTTATTTATTTATTTCCTTCCTGAAGTAACCCTAGAGGAAGGGAGTTTATTAGCCAAACGTCCCGTACAATAATTGGCACATAACGTGTGCTTGATACATAACATTTTTTTTTAACTACAATAATATTACATATTTGTACAATAAAATTATTTACAACAAAGAAAAAGAAAAAAAAAAGAAAGAAAAAAAACAAAAACAAATTTTGGATTCAATGCTGAATAACTAAGTAATTTATCTGTATTTCAATTTCAAATAATTCCGAAAGCCATACATTTGTTCAGCAAACTGTTTTAATGGTTTATTATGTTTATAAAATAATAGTTTTTCCTCAACAGGCCAATTATTTTTTCAGCATTTTAATTGGGTTTTAAAGTCTTCTCTTCGGTCCGTTAGTAGTCTGCAGTCATAGTGCAAGTGTCTGTATGTCTGTTCAGTAGTAAAGTCACAGCAACAGTTTGGTTGATCTGTTAGGCCAAAACGATTAAAATAAGAATTTGTTTTTCCGTGTCCTGTTAATAATTGTGTCAAGTAAAAGTCTGTTGATATTAATTTTTGTCCTAAGTGCTCTTTAATGTCTCGAATAAATATCTTTAAATGTTGTCCATCCATAGTCGTATCCATTTCTGTTCCCATGTGTTAATTGTGTCAGTAATTGTTTTTTTAAGTGTGATTTTGTTATTTATTTGTAGCATTCTGGAATTATGATATTTTTTGACGCTGATTTTGCAGATAAATCAGCGAGATCGTTTCCCAAAATTCCCGAATGCCCTTTGATCCAGCAAAAGTGTATGTGTATATTATTTTGTTTAAGTCTTGTAAGTAACTGTCTGATTTTTTCTGTCAAAGGGACATGAATTGTATAATTTAGAAGTGATTGTAAAATTTATAGATTGATATATATATTGATATATATATATATATATATATATATATATTATATATATATATATATATATATATAGGGAAACCTGCTAAACGTTTGTCAAACAGTGGCTGCATATACATAAACTAAGCATATTAAAGAAGGGGATAAGCTAAATCTTAGCTTAGCTGAGACGTCATCTCAGATGCACTCTCAGATTGTCAATAATCATATTAAATCTGGACTATATTTGTTTCAGAACCTTTGCTATTCCTGACAGAAGAAAGCCCTACAGCACTGGGTAAGTACATATGTGTATACATGATAGTATTGAAGAACTACTCATAATAGCATAATATGTCTAATTAATTGAAACAGAACTAATAATATAGTAGAAGTATACATATTACTATAATATAATTCATTAATAAAAACGCAGCTATAATATAGTAGAAGTATACATATTACTATAATATAATTCGTTAATAAAAACGCAGCTATAATATTGTAGAAGTATACACATTACTACAATATAATTCATTAATAAAAACGCAGCTATAATATTGTAGAAGTATACATATTACTACAATATAATTCATTAATAAAAACGCAGCTATAATATTGTAGAAGTATACATATTACTATAATATAATTCGTTAATAAAAACGCAGCTATAATATTGTAGAAGTATACATATTACTATAATATAATTCATTAATAAAAACGCAGCTATAATATTGTAGAAGTATACATATTACTATAATATAATTCATTAATAAAAACGCAGCTATAATATTGTAGAAGTATACATATTACTATAATATAATTCATTAATAAAAACGCAGCTATAATATTGTAGAAGTATACATATTACTATAATATAATTCATTAATAAAAACGCAGCTATAATATTGTAGAAGTATACATATTACTATAATATAATTCATTAATAATAACGCAGCTATAATATTGTAGAAGTATACATATTACTATAATATAATTCATTAATAATAACGCAGCTATAATATTGTAGAAGTATACATATTACTATAATATAAATTCATTAATAAAAACGCAGCTATAATATTGTAGAAGTATACATATTACTATAATATAATTCATAATAAAAACGCAGCTATAATATTGTAGAAGTATACACATTACTATAATATAATTCGTTAATAAAAACGCAGCTATAATATTGTAGAAGTATACATATTACTATAATATAATTCATTAATAAAAACGCAGCTATAATATTGTAGAAGTATACATATTACTATAATATAATTCGTTAATAAAAACGCAGCTATAATATTGTAGAAGTATACATATTACTATAATATAATTCGTTAATAAAAACGCAGCTATAATATTGTAGAAGTATACATATTACTATAATATAATTCGTTAATAAAAACGCAGCTATAATATTGTAGAAGTATACATATTACTACAATATAATTCATTAATAAAAACGCAGCTATAATATTGTAGAAGTATACATATTACTACAATATAATTCATTAATAAAAACGCAGCTATAATATTGTAGAAGTATACATATTACTATAATATAAATCATTAATAAAATCGCAGCTATAATATTGTAGAAGTATACATATTACTATAATATAATTCATTAATAAAAACGCAGCTATAATATTGTAGAAGTATACATATTACTATAATATAATTCGTTAATAAAAACGCAGCTATAATATTGTAGAAGTATACATATTACTATAATATAATTCGTTAATAAAAACGCAGCTATAATATTGTAAAGTATACATATTACTATAATATAATTCTTTAATTTAATCGCACCTATATTATTTTAGAAGTATACATATTACTATAATATAATTCATTAATAAAAACGCAGCTATAATATTGTAGAAGTATACATATTACTATAATATAATTCATTAATAATAACGCAGCTATAATATTGTAGAAGTATACATATTACTATAATATAATTCATTAATAATAACGCAGCTATAATATAGTAGAAGTATACATATTACTATAATATAATTCATTAATAAAAACGCAGCTATAATATTGTAGAAGTATACATATTACTATAATATAATTCATTAATAATAACGCAGCTATAATATTGTAGAAGTATACATATTACTATAATATAATTCATTAATAAAAACGCAGCTATAATATTGTAGAAGTATACATATTACTATAATATAATTCATTAATAAAAACGCAGCTATAATATTGTAGAAGTATACATATTACTATAATATAATTCATTAATAAAAACGCAGCTATAATATTGTAGAAGTATACATATTACTATAATATAATTCATTAATAAAAACGCAGCTATAATATTGTAGAAGTATACATATTACTATAATATAATTCATTAATAAAAACGCAGCTATAATATTGTAGAAGTATACATATTACTATAATATAATTCATTAATAAAAACGCAGCTATAATATTGTAGAAGTATACATATTACTATAATATAATTCATTAATAAAAACGCAGCAATAATATTGTAGAAGTATACATATTACTATAATATAATTCATTAACAAAAACGCAGCTATAATATTGTAGAAGTATACATATTACTATAATATAATTCATTAACAAAAACGCAGCTATAATATTGTAGAAGTATACATATTACTATAATATAATTCATTAACAAAAACGCAGCTATAATATTGTAGAAGTATACATATTACTATAATATAATTCATTAACAAAAACGCAGCAATAATATTGTAGAAGTATACATATTACTATAATATAATTCATTAATAAAAACGCAGCAATAATATTGTAGAAGTATACATATTACTATAATATAATTCATTAACAAAACGCAGCTATAATATTGTAGAAGTATACATATTACTATAATATAATTCATTAACAAAAACGCAGCTATAATATTGTAGAAGTATACATATTACTATAATATAATTCATTACTAAAAACGCAGCTATAATATTGTAGAAGTATACATATTACTATAATATAATTCATTAATAAAAACGCAGCTATAATATTGTAGAAGTATACATATTACTATAATATAATTCATTAATAAAAACGCAGCTATAATATTGTAGAAGTATACATATTACTATAATATAATTCGTTAATAAAAACGCAGCTATAATATTGTAGAAGTATACATATTACTATAATATAATTCATTAATAAAAACGCAGCTATAATATTGTAGAAGTATACATATTACTATAATATAATTCATTAATAAAAACGCAGCTATAATATTGTAGAAGTATACATATTACTATAATATAATTCGTTAATAAAAACGCAGCTATAATATTGTAGAAGTATACATATTACTATAATATAATTCGTTAATAAAAACGCAGCTATAATATTGTAGAAGTATACATATTACTACAATATAATTCATTAATAAAAACGCAGCTATAATATTGTAGAAGTATACATATTACTATAATATAATTCATTAATAAAAACGCAGCTATAATATTGTAGAAGTATACATATTACTATAATATAATTCATTAATAAAAAACGCAGCTATAATATTGTAGAAGTATACATATTACTATAATATAATTCATTAATAAAAACGCAGCTATAATATTGTAGAAGTATACATATTACTATAATATAATTCATTAATAAAAACGCAGCTATAATATTGTAGAAGTATACATATTACTATAATATAATTCATTAATAAAAACGCAGCTATAATATTGTAGAAGTATACATATTACTATAATATAATTCATTAATAAAAACGCAGCTATAATATTGTAGAAGTATACATATTACTATAATATAATTCATTAATAAAAAACGCAGCAGCTATAATATTGTAGAAGTATACATATTACTATAATATAATTCATTAATAAAAACGCAGCTATAATATTGTAGAAGTATACATATTACTATAATATAATTCATTAATAAAAACGCAGCTATAATATTGTAGAAGTATACATATTACTATAATATAATTCATTAATAAAAACGCAGCTATAATATTGTAGAAGTATACATATTACTATAATATAATTCATTAATAAAAACGCAGCTATAATATTGTAGAAGTATACATATTACTATAATATAATTCATTAATAAAAAACGCAGCTATAATATTGTAGAAGTATACATATTACTATAATATAATTCATTAATAAAAACGCAGCTATAATATTGTAGAAGTATACATATTACTATAATATAATTCATTAATAAAATCGCAGCTATAATATTGTAGAAGTATACATATTACTATAATATAATTCATTAATAAAAACGCAGCTATAATATTGTAGAAGTATACATATTACTATAATATAATTCATTAATAAAAACGCAGCTATAATATTGTAGAAGTATACATATTACTATAATATAATTCATTAATAAAATCGCAGCTATAATATTGTAGAAGTATACATATTACTATAATATAATTCATTAATAAAATCGTAGCTATAATATAGTAGAAGTATACATATTACTATAATATAATTCATTAATAAAAACGCAGCTATAATATTGTAGAAGTATACATATTACTATAATATAATTCATTAATAATAACGCAGCTATAATATTGTAGAAGTATACATATTACTATAATAATAAATTCATTAATAATAACGCAGCTATAATATTGTAGAAGTATACATATTACTATAATATAATTCATTAATAATAACGCAGCTATAATATAGTAGAAGTATACATATTACTATAATATAATTCATTAATAAAAACGCAGCTATAATATTGTAGAAGTATACATATTACTATAATATAATTCATTAATAATAACGCAGCTATAATATTGTAGAAGTATACATATTACTATAATATAATTCATTAATAAAAACGCAGCTATAATATTGTAGAAGTATACATATTACTATAATATAATTCATTAATAAAAACGCAGCTATAATATTGTAGAAGTATACATATTACTATAATATAATTCATTAATAAAATCGCAGCTATAATATTGTAGAAGTATACATATTACTATAATATAATTCATTAATAAAAACGCAGCTATAATATTGTAGATGTATAACATAATATTCTAGGTTGGTATTCTGGCAGGTGGAAGTGACTTATAATGTATGTAGGATGAAAAAATTTTTGGCTACGCTTCCACTATAATACCTGTAGAAATCTTGGTTTCAGTTAGTCGTATAAAGTAAAAGAAAATTGTTTCCATGTCATGTAATTGTTTACAGAAATAAATATATATATATATATATATATATATATATATATATATATATTCATTGTTATGGACAACTATGTAACCTATAAATATGGTTCCATACATATTTTCTTTATCAGGAATATTAATAGAAATATTGGGATTTTTTAGATTCCGGCCTTCAGTAAACCCTCACTCCTACTTAAGTCATATTAATAATAGCCTGTTATATTATGAAGGACATTGTTCTAACTTAAATACCTATTACTGTTTCCCCCCGCCACAGAACTACGCCTTGGGTTATTACATAGAAATAGACAATATGTGGTGACATAAGGTCAAAGCTATGTTATACCAGCATGTGGGGAATCTACTCAGTATACGCAGCCCCGTTTTTTAGCAGATTTCCTTTAAGGGAAATCAGCTATTGAGGTTGTACTCATGACGCGATTTTCGAAATTTTTCTTCCATCGATCCTACCCAGGAGATGACGAAAATGAGGTCCGTTCAAAACTGTATATATATATATATATATATATATATATATATATATATATATATATATTTGTCTGTTACCGCTCTAGTGGTCGCAGTCGGTTATTGTTTAATCGTTTCCAAACTCGATATTTAGTCGTTTTATGTAAAAAGAAAGATCAAGTTCGTTAACGGCTGAAATCGGTCCAGGGGGAGGGGGGGGGGTTAGAGGGGAGGATTTTCGAAAATTCGAATTATCTCCGTTACTATACGTCGGATCGAAAACTTGTATAGAACAAATCTTATTGTAAATTAAATTTACTATAAATATTGTTATATACATTAATTCACTATCTTGTATATTAACCGAGATATTGGCATTTTTCAGTTTTCAGCCATTAGCAAACCGCTACTTCTACTCATGTTACATAAGCAATACTCAGCTACATAATAAATCACATTATTCCAAGTTTAAATACCAAAAATTGTATTCAAGAGCCCTTTATTATACGAGATACATGCAAATATGTCCTGCTGACTCCTCCCCCCCCCCCGTCTTAAGGTTTTCGACTACTAAAATTTGAATAATAGGGATAACAATTATTCTGCCTCATTATTAATTACAGTACTAGATATAGTAAATAGTTCTCAATAAAATTAATATGTTATATTCTGATATATTTCAGTAATAGTTTTTCTTTCCGGTGTGAGGAGGGTGGGTAGACCTGTTTGTTTACAATTCTAACCTAACGCTTCCTGTCGGCAGGTTATTGAAATTGGATGGACCATTTCTTATTTCCGTTTGTATTTATTCACAGTGTTGTTTTACCAGTATGTAGATTTATCTATTACTAAACTTCACTAGGGAAATCTGCTTAGTTTACGCAGCCCCTGCGTGACGGACTTTTTTTGTCTTGGATTACTAAAATTAAAGTGATTGAGATAAAAGTTATTCTTGCTCATTATAAATAGATCAATTAATAGATATATTTCAGTAATTGTATATCAATAATTTAGCCCTGAGAAGTTGGCTGAGCTGTCTGTTTACAAATCAGACGCTTACCAAAAGGTTTGAGTTTTTTTTTTTTTTTTTTTTTTTTTTTATGTATTTCCTCTACATTGTAACCCTATGTGGAGGGATTTTATTTTACTGCACATCCCATGCATATTTGCATTATGTGTGCATTTTGGCAAAATTTTTAACAATTTTATATAATAATATATATATACATATTAAAATGTAAATAAGAACATGAAAATTAAACTTTACAAAAAAAAAATTAAATAAGAACAATTAGAAAGACAATTAAATAACCAATAAAAAAAAATACATTATATTAACAATATATTATATTTTCCTGTCTCAGCTTAAGAATATCATAAGAATATTATTGACTATTGCTTTTAATAAATTTAGATGTTTTGAAAACAAAATATCATTGCTGATAGGCCATCCGGGAATATGAGTCTTTAACTGCCTTCGTATGTCTTGAGTCAGTCTGCATTCATAAATCAGGTGGGTGAATGTCTGTTCAGTGTAACTGTCGCATTTACAATTATTTGAGTCAGTAAGTTGGAATCTGTGTAAGTAAGAAATTGTATTTCAGTGTCTAGTTAGTATTTGTATTAGATAAGGTTTGAGTTTATTAAAATGTAAATTGGCTGAAAGATTTCTTATTTCCATATGTGGTTGATCACTTAATATTCACGTGGTGTTACGTGGCGCCAGCATGAAGTTATATCTATTGTAAAACGTCATTTGGGTAATCTTCTTAGTTTACACATCCCCTGCGTGAAGGATTTTTTTATATCCAGCTTTGGTAAAGTTCCACCCAAAGATCAGCAATCTGAGCCATTTCAGTTTTAGAGCGTTCTTCCGAGTGACCTGCTTCCGATCCGACCTTCGAGTTATCTCCAAAAATAGGCAACTAGGTCGAAACAAAATATTTTTTTAAAGAAGTCTTTGGCGCTACAACATTGTATATCAGTATATTATGTACATCAATACCATATTAGCAGATTTCCCTTAAGGGGAATAACTTATTGAGGAAATACTGATGACTTTAAATGACAAGAAAGTATGAAAAGCCCGCTGAATATTTGAGCTAAAAACCAATACATTGTACAAAAAGTCCGTCACGCAGGGGCTGCGTAAACTAAGCAGATTTCCCACGTGAAGTTTTAGAATAGAGAAATCTACCTAATAACAACTGTAGTAGTAAGAAACCTCTAAACCTAAAACATTATTTAGGGCGTAATAACCCACTAGTTTCTAGCCCCAAAAAACAGTTAACCTAACCTCTAAACCTATTCACGAGGGACGAATAGTTATGGAAACGGCCGCCAGAGCTCTCGGCGGAAAGTCCGAACATAGCCTACTGATGACCACACGCAGAATACAAATGCAAATATCTCGGTTAGTATTCAAGATACAGAATAAATGTATAGAACAATATTTATAGTAAATTTAATTTGCAATGAGATTTATTCTATACAATTTTTCGATCCGACGCATAATAAAGGAGATATTTTGAATTTTCAGAAATCCCTCCTCTAAACCCCCCCTCCCACTGGTCCGATTTCAGCCATTAAATTAATTAAATTCCGAGTTTGGTAACGATCAAACAAAAATTGCGACCGCTAGAGCGTTAAAAGACAAATATATATATATATATATATATATATATATATATATATATATATATAATTTTGAATGGACCTCATTTTCGTCAGCTCCTGGGTAGGATCGATGGACATTTGAAGAAATTTTTCGAAACTCGCATCATGAGTACGACCTCAATAGCTGATTTCCCTTAAGGGAAATCTGCTAAAATAGTTAAACAAGATTGATTCTGAAACATTTTTCGATCCAACTCATATTTTTTTGAATTTTTAAACATCCCTTTTTAAACCATTCGATTCCTACCAATAACAAATATGATCTTTAGTGTTGACTGGAACGGCTGTGTATGGTGTTGATCAAATGGTTGTTTTCGAGTCAAAAACGTAAAACCTTAATTGATGGCGTAACGAATTTGCATGTATGTTGCAAAATAATGGTCTCATGAAAAGAATATTTGGTATTTAAGATAGAATAAAGAGGTTCATATTATAACTGCTTATTGCTAATATGTCATGAGTAGGAATGGGGGTTTGCTGAATGATGAAAACTATAAAATTCAAATATCTTTTTTAATATTCATCTCAGACACAATCTGTATAGAACAAAATTTATAGGTGAGATAAATATCAATAAGATTAGGTATGTACAAATTTTTGATTCGTCGTAAAATAACGGAGATATTTCGAATTGTCCCCTCTAACCACCCCTCCCCCACACATTCCCACGGTTCAATTTCTGCCGTTAACGGTCCTGATCACTTGAATTTTGCCCGATACGATTATATATCGAGTTTGCTAACGCTAAACTAAATTCAAGACAGCCAGAGTGGTAACAGACATATATATATAATTTTAAACGGACCTCATTTGTATCACCTAGCAGGTAGGGTCGATGGACATTTGAGGAACTTTGTCAAAAACCACGTCATGAAGCAACATTAATAGCCGAATGAATTTATATATATATATATATATATATATATATGTGTGTGTGTGTGTGTGTGTGTGTGTGTGTGTGTGCTTGAGCCTTCTGGCTCAAATATGTCATTCAAAAAATGCTTTTATTTAAGGTATATTTAGTTTCACAAATTCCCGACGCGTTACGAGCTTGTGATCCTTTTCTACTGGATAATCCAAATTACTTAAAAGAAATTAAATTGACACTATGCATGTATAAATATATACAGCCAATTATAAACATTTGCCTATATAGCAGATATTAAACCTATTACTTACCCCATTTTAGTTGTATCTAGACAAACAAAATTTATATTTTACAAATAATATGATTTGTTAATTTAGTTTTTGCAATGTTTGGCAATTAAAAATTGATGATATTTCCTATAGAGTTTTTTAATAATTATTTCAGATCGTTGTATCAAGGAGTGCCCCAAGTACCATTCGCGCCGTGCACATTTCCAGCACTATATGGGTAAGGATTATTTTCCTGTATTTTACACAATATTTATTATAATACGAATGATTCTAGCAGCAGATATTGCATTAGCAATAATTAATCATTCAAGTTGTATGGAATTCATGATGCGATTCCTGAATAATGTCTTCAAATATGCTTCGATCCTGCTCCCCCACCCCCTCACTGTATTACAGTATCCCTCCGATAAGGGAGTATATTTTCACTATTCCTTTCTCCCACGTACGTCCCATCTATCGCTATTCCTCTGTACTGAATCGATACTATAACATAAAAGAATTAGTCCTTCACAAACGAAATAATAAAGTCGAATTATAAATAAATGAAATAAAATAACAGTGCTTGAAAAATAAATATGAAAGAACAGACAATATTTTAGCAGATTTCCTTTAAGGAAAATCAGCTATTGATGTCATACTATTGTGTTGATGTTCAAAAAGTTAGATCATACGTAATGAGGTCTGTTCAGTATTATATATATATATATATATATATATATATATATATATATATATATATATATACATTATATATTATTATATATATATATATATATATATATTATATATAATATAATATATATATATATATTTGAAAGCTTTATTTAAAAATAAAGATGAAGTACATTAACGGCTGAAATTGAGTCTTTGTTAGGGGTAGGTATAGAGGGTGAAATTGAGTCTTTGTGATGGGTAGGTATAGAGGGTGAAATTGAGTCTTTGTTAGGGGTAGGTATAGAGTTTGAAATAGAGTCTTTGTTAGGGCGAGTTATAGAGGGTGAAATTGAGTCTTTGTTAGGGGGAGGTATAGAGGGTGAAAGTGAGTCGAGGTTAGGGGGAGGTATAGAGGGTGCAAGTGAGTCTTTGTTCGGGGGAGGTATAGAGGGTGAAATTGAGTCTTTGTTAGGGGGAGGTATATAAGGGTGAAATTGAGTCTTTGTTAGGGGAGGTATAGAGGGTGAAATTGAGTCTTTGTTAGGGGGAGGTATAGAGGGTGAAATTGAGTCTTTGTTAGGGGGAGGTATAGAGGGTGAAATTGAGTCTTTGTTAGGGGTAGTATAGAGGGTGAAATTGAGTCTTTGTTAGGGGGAGGTATAGAGGGAGAAATTGAGTCTTTGTTAGGGGGAGGTATAGAGGGTGAAAGTGAGTCTTTGTTAGGGGGAGGTATAGAGGGTGAAATTGAGTCTTTGTTAGGGGGAGGTATAGAGGGTGAAATTGAGTCTTTGTTAGGGGGAGGTATAGAGGGTGAAATTGAGTCTTTGTTAGGGGGAGGTATAGAGGGTGAAATTGAGTCTTTGTTAGGGTGATGTATAGAGGGTGAAATTGAGTCTTTGTTAGGGGGAGGTATAGAGGGTGAAATTGAGTCTTTGTTAGGGGGAGGTATAGAGGGTGAAATTGAGTCTTTGTTAGGGGGAGGTATAGAGGGTGAAATTGAGTCTTTGTTAGTGGTAGGTATAGAGGGTGAAATTGAGTCTTTGTTAGGGGGAGGTATAGAGGGTGAAATTGAGTCTTTGTTAGGGGGAGGTATAGAGGGTGAAATTGAGTCGTTGTTTGGCGTAGGTATAGAGGGTGAAATTGCGTCTTTGTTCGGGGGCGCTAGAGAGGTTGAAATTGAGTCTTTGTTAGGGGGAGGTATAGAGGGTGAAATTGAGTCTTTGTTAGGGGGAGGTATAGAGGGTGAAATTGAGTCTTTGTTAGGGGTAGGTATAGAGGGTGAAATTGAGTCTTTGTTAGGGGTAGGTATAGAGGGTGAAATTGAGTCTTTGTTAGGGGTAGGTATAGAGGGTGAAATTGAGTCTTTGTTAGGGGTAGGTATAGAGGGTGAAATTGAGTCTTTGTTAGGGGTAGGTATAGAGGGTGAAATTGAGTCTTTGTTAGGAGTAGGTATAGAGGGTGAAATTGAGTCTTTGTTAGGGGTAGGTATAGAGGGTGAAATTGAGTCTTTGTTAGGGGTAGGTATAGAGGGTGAAATTGAGTCTTTGTTAGGGGTAGGTATAGAGGGTGAAATTGAGTCTTTGTTAGGGGGAGGTATAGAGGGTGAAATTGAGTCTTTGTTAGGGGTAGGTATAGAGGGTGAAATTGAGTCTTTGTTAGGGGTAGGTATAGAGGGTGAAATTGAGTCTTTGTTAGGAGTAGGTATAGAGGGTGAAATTGAGTCTTTGTTAGGCGTAGGTATAGAGGGTGAAATTGAGTCTTTGTTAGGGGGAGGTATAGAGGGTGAAATTGAGTCTTTGTTAGGGGTAGGTATAGAGGGTGAAATTGAGTCTTTGTTAGGGGTAGGTATAGAGGGTGAAATTGAGTCTTTGTTAGGGGGAGGTATAGAGGGTGAAATTGAGTCGATGTTAGGGGGAGGTATAGAGGGTGAAATTGAGTCTTTGTTAGGGGGAGGTATAGAGGGTGAAATTGAGTCTTTGTTAGGGGTAGGTATAGAGGGTGAAATTGAGTCTTTGTTAGGGGTAGGTATAGAGGGTGAAATATCGAAAATTGGAAATATCTCTGTTAATAAACATCGGATCAAACAATTGTATAGAGCCAATCTTATTACAAATTAAATTAACTATAAATATTATTTTACCGTTATTCTCTAGCTTCAATAATAACCGGGATATTTGTAGTTTTTAGTCTAAGGTAAGCCCCCACTTCTACTCACTCAGCATAAACAATACTCTTTAATATAATAAACTGCTTTACTTAAAGCTTAAATACCAAATATTGTTTTCAAGAGCTCTTTATTTGAGAAATGAATGCAGATATGTTCTGTTGATTCGCCCTCGCCCCCTCCCATTTTATGTTCTAGGACTCCTAAAATTTGATTTATTGATAGGAATTATTCTGGTTCATTGTAAATTACAGTACTAGATATATTAAATAGTTTTTAATAAAATTATTACGTTATATTCATATATATATTATATTTTTCTTTGCACATTACCCATGCACAAAGGGCGTTTATTTGCTACATGTACCATACAGTATGTTACATGTATGTTCATAATATATCGTTTTTTGTGTACAAGAAATGTTCATAAATTTGTTCTTGAAGTTAATAAAAAAAATAAATTAAAAAGAAAAGAAAAAAAATAAACACAAAAGAAAAAAAATAAACAAAAAAGAAAAAAAAATGAAAATAATGATAAATAACGTACATAATGAAAGAACAATTTAAGTGATGAAAAATTAGTACGCATAATAAGAAAAATCGAAACAATCAAATAACATGTTAATTTCACTTCATTAAGAAAGTTATGCCACTCATTCTATTGCATAATTCTTGATGTAGGCGTTAAAAAGAAAAAAAAATGGAAGGAAGGCTTAAATTATTATTCTTTAAGTAAGATGTTTAAGATGTCCGCTGTTGCTATTAATGTTTTAGAAAAATGCCTAAATACTAATGGGTATTTTTTAAACAAATTCTTTAGATTTATTGGCCACTGCTCATTGTTTTTGAGAAGTGTTTGTTGGAGTGTGTTTCGTAAGGTGTTCTATAGTCTGTTCACTCGTTCTGTCACAGGGGCAATTTTCGTCATTTAGTATTTTGAATCTATGTAAATAAGATTTAGTAGTTCTGTGTCCAGTGAGTACTTGTGTCGAGTAAAAGTTAGTATCAGTACAGGTGTTGAGGTATTCCTCAATATTTGGGATGAATGTTTTTAAATTCTTGCCTTTCTCTGTTTTGTCCCATCGCGCCTGCCACTGTTTTATTGTGTCCGTGCGTAACGTGTATTGTAGACTTTGTTTTTTTTATGTTGGAGTATGTTATGGGAATGTTTTGGTCCTTGGATGCATTTTTTGCAATTTTGGCAACTAATTCGTTTTCGTAAATAAAATTATATATATCTGTACTTGTTTTTCTTTCCTGTGAAGAATATTTCTATCTATCTGTTTAGCTCTGAGAGGTGGCAGACCTGTTTTTTTTTCTTACAAGTCAGACGCTTTCCGTTGGGAGGTTATTAAAAATGGCTGAATGATTCTTCATTATCTTTTGTGTTAATTCACTTAAAATTAAAACTTCACGAGTGATATTTGCTTAGTTTACGCATCCCCCTGCGTGACGGACTTTCGCTTATATGAGCATACTCAGAGCCTAATTGTATTTACTACTATCCTAGCCAGTAATTGAATCCTTCTATGAGTTCATATTCTATAATCTTTACAGGCAAAGTGGTTACCAGAGATTGTTTGGAGTCCAGCCGCCAGTCGAATACACACCATTCAACATTCCCAGCAACCAGTGAGTACTTGACACATCAATGAATCTCCTTAAATCTATTTAGCATCGATAGAAAAGTCCTTCACGGAGGGACTGCGTTAACTAAGCAGATTTCCCAAGTGCGTTTGGTATTTGCATTTATCTCAAGATCATTTGAATACTAAAGGCTTAAAATTAAGTGTCTCGTAATATAGCAGTAGGAGGGGAGGGGGGGGTCCACGTGATGTTTTACAATAGAGAAATTTCACGAGAGCCGAGCAGTTTAGGAAACGGCCGAACTAGCCGAAACGGCGGGAAAGTCACTCTCGTCCGTTAGCCGCCCACATTTAATAGAAATGCAAATATCTCGGTTAATATTCAAGATAGGCAATAAATGTATGAAAAAATATTTATAGTAAATGTAATTTGCAACAAGATTGATTCCGTACAATTTTTCGATCCGACGTATAGTAACGGAAATATTTCGAATTTTCGAAAATCCTCTCCTCTTACTGGTCCGATTTCAACTGTTAACGAACTTGATTTTTATTTTTACATAAAACTGCTAAATGTGGAGTTTGGTAACGATCAAACAAAAATTGTGACTGCTAGAGCGATAACAGACAAATATGTATATATATATATATATATATATATATATATATATATATATATATATAAAATTGTAACCTCTGTCTGTACATTGATTTTTTCGCGAATTTTCACGATAACTTTTCGATTCACATATCATAGACACCATAACTGCATTTTGTTTCTTTCGTGTGTTTGTTTGTTACCTTTTCACACATAAACGGCTGAACCGAATTTTATGAAACTTGGTATGTATATTACTACTAATCCAACTTAGACTTTAGGCTATATTAATATCCTCTGAGACAAACAGGAGTTGGGGTTATAAGGAAGCCTGAAATTAAAAATAGCGATATTTCGTTTCCTATTGGGTTTTCGGCAAATATGAACATTAAAAAAGTTGTTTATTTTGTTATTTAGAGTAACTTTTGTTATATACATTTTTTTCGTATACTGAATTATAAACGAGATATACGCTAAAACCTATAGCGGAAGTGAACAATTTTATTTGGAAAAAAGACCCAACCGAAAAAAATAAAACACGGTATGTGTATTAGCATTAACGCTTTCATTATAATAAGCCATACCAACATTTCTAGGGACGGGCAGGGGTGGGGGTTGTAAGGGAGGCCTGAATTGAAAATAGCGGTATTTTGTTTTCTATTCGTTTTTCGGCAAATATGAACATAACAAAAGCTGTTTATTTTGTTATTTAGAGTAACTTTTGTGATATTCAATTTTGTCTTTTAACAATGTATACACGAGATATACACTATAAACTAAAGCGGGAGTCAACTATTTTATTGGGCGCTAACGATTGAACCGAACTTAACAAAACACGGTATGTCAATTAGCATTGATTCTTCCATAATTATAAGCTATGTTAAAATGTTTAGGTTAGAACGGGAGTGGGCGTATAAGGGAGGCCTGAAATAAAAATTCGCGATATTTCATTGTCTATTTGTTGTTCGACAAACATCCACATAACAAAAGTTGTTTACTTTGTTATTTAGAGTAACTTTTGTGTGTAATCACTTTTGTCGTAAAATGTAGTAAACACAGGATATATAAAAATTAAACGTTAATGGTAATGTCATTATGACAAAAAACAATATGTGTTTAAACTCGATATGATATTTTCAGGGTACCACTATTATTTAATTTTATCCGGTAGATAAATTATATAATAATGTTTTGCATCAATAATATAAATAGAAGAATGTTGAGAAGTCTCATGCGGTAGCGGAAGATGACGGGAGCCTTACCAGTTAATTGAGTTTACTTATTTCCCGTCTGGCATTTCTGGAAGCGATTTCCAGTGAGATTCACTATTACAAATATAATCTTACGTGCAAAACTTTTCCTATACTATGTGAGCTCGGATTGGCTTTTGAATGGAAATAAGTTCATTATAGATGATATTTAATTGTAATAAATGCTACCAATGATTATGGTTTGAATTATTGAAAAACGGTGAGTCAAAAAATGTAGAGGGATAGATTAGAAACACATTTTCATTTATCCTGCAAAAATTAAATTTCTATTCTATTAATCCCCAAAAGTTACCCTTCAGGATTGGCTATTTCGGAAAATCATTACGTCGTGGAGGTAGTGTAATTACACATAAAAAAAGTTGTTTACTTTGTTATTAAGATTAACTATTGTTTTATAAATTTCTCCAGGAACAATGTGTGGAGCAAGTAATTTGTGTAGAAATATTGATATGCTCAACCATTCATTCCAATTTGAACTTTGAGGTATCTCCCTTGGAAAAATTAATTCAAATCTTTGTCAATATTTCGTCCTTAATAACTGAAATCTATGCATAATGCACAGGAGACGGTGATTATGACAATTTGGAGGACAGTGAAGACTTCCATAAAAAATTAATTTTATTATTAACAAATGCTAACACCGGGTGTTAACCCTAAACACTGGGACGGGTAAATGTCAAAATATTGTGCAAAGTAAAGCCTTCACGGGCGAAGCCGGGTATCTGAGCTAGTATATATATATATATATATATATATATATATATATATATATATATATATATATATATATAAACCTCTGTCTGTACATTGATTTTTTTCGCGAAATTGCACGATAACTTTTCGTTTCACATGTCATAGACACCATAACTGCATTTTGTTTCTTTGGTGTCTGTTTGTGTTTGTTTATTTGTTTGTTACCTTTTCATGCATAAACGGCTGAACCGAATTTTATGAAACTTAGTATGTATATTACTACTAACCCAACTTAGACTTTAGGCTATATTCAAATTCTCTGAGACGAACAGGAGTGGGGGTTATAAGGGAGGCCTGAAATTAAAAATAGCGATATTTTGTTTCCTATAGGGTTTTCAGCAAATATGAACATAACAAAAGTTGTTCATTTTGTTATTTAGAGTAACTATTGTTATATGCACATTTGCTGTATACGGAAGTATAAATGAGTTATACGCTAAAAACTATAGCGGAAGTCCACAATTTTACTTGGCACAAAAGACTCAACCGAACTAAACCAAACTTGGTATGTCAATTAGTATTAACGACTTTCTCATAATAAGCCATACTAACATTTCTAGGGACGGGCAGGAGTGGGGGTTATAAGGGAGGCCTGAAACTAAAAATAGCGATATTTCGTTGCTTATTGCTTTTTCAGCAAATATGTACATGACAAAAGTTGTTTATTTTGTTATTTAGAGAAACTTTTTTTATATACACTATCGTCGTATACCGAAGTATAAAGGCGTTATACGCTAAACATTATAGCGGGAGACAACAATTTTATTTGGCACAAAAGACTCAACCGAACTAAACCAAACTTGGTATGTGAATTAGTACTATTACCTTCCTTATAATAAGCCATACTAACATTTCTAGGGACAGGCAAGAGTGGGGGTTATGAGGGAGGCCTGAATTTACAAATTTTTTTATTAACAAATCCACAGAAACGACGGGCCCTAAACACTGGGACGGGTAAATGTTAAAATATTGTGTAAAGGAAAGCCTTGCCAAAAAAATACAATCACCATTCAGCCTCAAATCAATTCCCGGGCGAAGCCGGGTATCTCAGCTAGTATATATATATATATATATATATATATATATATATATATATATATATATATATATAGACACACACACACAGTTTTGAACAGACCTCATTTTCGTCATCTTCTATTTAGGATCGATGGACATTTGTAGAAAAATTTCGAAAATTCCGTCATGAGTACATCTTCAATAGCTGATTTCCCTTAAGGGAAATCTGCAAAAATGCAAATATCTTGGTTAATAACCGAGATAAAGAAAATACGTTAGATAACCACTAATTATAGAGCATTACATTTGTAATAATATTGGTTCTTATTAACTAACATTGCGACCACTAAAACGTTAACGTATAGCGTATTGCTCTGCTTGAATGTTTGTGCAGTTGTGTCCCAGCCTAAATTTATGTATCTCTGTCAATATATATATATATATATATATATATATATATACAGTTTTGAAAGGACCTCATTTTCGACATCTCCTGGGCAGGATCGAGGGACATTTAAGAAAATGTTTCGAAAATCGGGTTCTGAGGGCTACCTCTATAGTGTATCCCTTAGACCCCCCTAGACAAAAATATTCTTTAATAGTTTTATACTTTAGAGCTATATTGCATCACTGATATATATTTCTATCATCAAGTTAAAATGTTTATTGTTGATGAGAATGGTGTTAAAGAATAGATTGAAGTTTAATACATTCCTCTCTAGGTAATATTTAGAGATTCTGTTCAACCAAATACGAGCAGTTTAAGAGGCGCATGATACATTTTTTACTTGATAGTGATCCAAGGCGAAGACAGAAAAAATATAATTTATATTAATAATAGTTATATCTTGTATAATATTAAATATTTCTTTATACCTATTACATTTTGATAGAAAGCATTCTAATTTTCTTTAAATATATACACGTTAAAAAGTAAATGCTAATAATTAACAAAACTTTTTATTTATTTATTAATATTAAATAAACGCCCAGTAACACAACGTAAAAAAAATAGTAACTCTGGGGAGATTCGATCCCGAGATCCTCTGGTTAGAAAAAGTCCGTCACGCAGGTGCTGCGTCAACTATGCAGATTTCCTATGTGAAATTTTACAATAGAGAAATCTGCATACTGCTAATACAACACCACCCTGAGTAAATACAAACGATAATGAGAAATCTTTCAGTTAATTTTAATAAACTCCCAACTGAAACGGCTTCTAGATTGTAAGAATAATTTATATTTTAATAACTCAAATCTTAGTAGTCAAGAACTAAGAAAGGGGGACGGATGAACAGAACGTATTTGCATAAATCTCACAAAGTAACGAAGGTACGGTAAGGTTAGAAACGAAGCTTCCACCAGAGCCGAACAATGACATAAACGGCCGAACTAACTCGAACAATACCCGACAACATGTCCCACAGACTTCATAAAAATGCAAATATCTTAATATTAATAATTCAAGATAGAGTTTAATGTTAATATTCAAGATAGAGAATAAATGTATATAACAATATTTATAGTAAATTCAAATTGCAAATAAGATTGGTCCTGAACAATTTTCTGATCCGATGCATAATAACGGAGATATTTCGAATTTTCGAAAATCCCCCCTCTAAACCCCTCTGGTCCGATTTCAGCCATTAACGAACTTGATCTGTCTTTTTACATAAAACGTTTAAATATCGAGTTTCGTAACGATCAAACAAACATTGCGACCGCTAGAGCGTTAAAAGACAAATATATCTATCTATCTATCAATCTATATATATATATTATATTATATATATATATTATATATATATATATTATATATATATATATATATATAATATATATAGATAGATATAATTTTGAACAGACCTCATTTTCGTCATTTCCTGGGTAGGATCGATGGACATTTGAAGAAATTTTTCGAAAATCGCGTCATGAGTACGACCTCAATAGCTGATTTCCCTGAAGGGAAATGTGCTAAAAGATGACGCTACCATTGAGCCACCGATTTGCCTTTAAATAATTACCTTACCAACACCTCAAGACTCTTCTGGCTGTCTTTAAAATTAATATTTAGACGAACGCGTGAGAATTGCGTTCTGTCGCTTTAACCGAATTGGTTTTTCATTAGGTACTATACACAGAAAAAGGTTCGTTCAAATCGAGAAAATAAATGGTTTGAAGAAACCAATAGTGGGCCATCCACTTGGGAAATCTGCTTAGTTAACGCAAACCCTGTGTGACTGGATTTTTTTATCAGAATTTTACTTGAACATAGCAATATTAGAAACGTTAATTATTTTCCGTTTCCCTGCTAGCTTATTATAATATTTTGACAGTAATATAAATCTTTTTTTCTAGGCCTGCAAGTAATCAGTTTGGTTTTGTATATTCGCAGCAGCCCAGTCAACAGTGAGTATTGATTATTGTTAAGGAATTTAGTCAATATGATATTCGGCCTTAAAACCACCATGTATTTATTCCAAGAAGCTCGTCCATCTCTTATCTGCTTCACTTCCATCCCTTGCACTCAAAGGGTTAATTTATCAATTGCTTTGAGTCTCTGGTCGTGAAATGTGTTACAATGATTGCGAATGAAATGCTGGGCTATTCCACAAAAATCAAGGGCAGAGTAAAATAAGGTATAAATAGTACATGACGCAGGGGCTGCGTTAACTAAGCAGATTTCCCCCTTGCTGCTAAGTCAGAATTGGCAGTGATGTCTCTGCCAATTCTGACTGAAAACAAGAAACTACGAATTAATCCCTTAAAATTTGAGTTACCAACAAATGCTAAGAACAACAATTGTAGATTATCAATAGTTTAACAACATTGGTTCTATACTCTTTTGCAATCCTACTAATGGTACGGCGATATTTTGAATTATCGACCACCCCCCCCCGTGTTTGGTATTGCTCGGTACTTCTTTGATAACTTAAAATCTTTTTTATTATTATTTATTCAAATACATATTACCTATTATTCGCTGTTCTCTTTTACCAGTTTCCCCTTAAGGGAAATCAGCTATTGAGGTCGTACTCACGACACGATTTTTGAAAAATTTCTTCAAATGTCCATCGATCCTACCCAGGAAATAACGAAAATGAGGGTCCGTTCAAAATTATGTATATATATATATATATATATATATATATATATATATATATAAATATGTATTTATATATATATACACTCAACCGCAAAAAAAACCGGACACTTAAATTTAGTCTTATAATTTTGTTAAATACTTAATATATATGTATTGTATATTACTCTTTTTAATTAAAATAATTGGTTAATCTATAGGTTATTTAAACAAAATCTGCCAAAAGTGAATAATTTTTATTGATTATTTACAAAAAAATACAAAATAAAAAAACATAAAAAGATAAATTAACACATTTAAAAAAAAAAATATTCTTCATTTTTATTACAGTGAATGGTAGACTTCGCTACCCCAAGCGTTTCGGCAATGTAACGTAAGCTCCAGCCTTCCATCTAAGTTTGAAAGACCCATTATTCTGGACCGAAATAAAAATAAAACATTAATTAAAGAAAATGCTTGGTTAATAATTAAAGATGTTTAAATATGCGAAAAACTACTTACAGTTTAGAATAGATCAACTTCACGATAAATAAATCTAATCTAAGTTTTATCTAATTGTTTACTAATCCTGAAGGGATTAGTTCAATGGACTTAAGACTCTAAATTCTCTGTAATAACTAGAATATCCACATAAAGAAAATTGCTGAAAATTAGCTTTTAATAAGACAAAAATGAAGTGTCCGGTTTTTTTTGCGGTTGAGTGTATATATATATATATATATATATATATATATATATATATATATATATATTTATTTATATATTTGCCTGTTACTGCTCTAGCTGTCTCAATTTTTGTTTGATCGTTACCAAACTCGAACTTTAATCGTGATATATTAAAAAAAAGAATCAAGTCCGTTAATGGCGAAAATCGGACCAGTGGGAAGGGGGGGGGGTTTCTGAAAATTCGAAATATCTCCGTTATTATGCGTCGGATCAAAAAATTGTACACAATCAATCTTATTGAAAATACAATTTACTATAAATATTGTTCTGTTTATTTATTCTGTATCTTGAATATTAACGGAGATATTCGCATTTGTATTGTGTGTGTGGTCGGCAGGAGTCGGCTATGTTCAGGACTTTCCGCCGAGAGCTAGGGCGGCCGTTTCCGAAACTGTTTGTCCCTCGTGAATTAGTTCAGAGATTAGTTACTACTACAGTTGTTATTAGGCAGATTTCTCTATTGTAAAACTTCACGTGGGAAATCTGCTTAGTTTACGCAGCCCCTGCGTGACGGACTTTTTTATTTTTGTAACAATGTAATTTTTTATAGTAGATTTTTTTTTCATTCAAGTTTTATTATTTTACATTATAAAAACCCACCTATTGAAACATCCTTAAACAAGAACGAATATATACTCTCCCTCTCTCTCTCACTCTCTCTCTCTCTCTCTCTATACATATATATATATATATATATATATATATATATATATATATATATATATATATATATAAATATCTATATATATATGTTACTTAAATTTAATAGCCATTTTATTGTTACTAGGTTGTCAAGAAATCAGTTTGGAATTGGTAATTTTCAGCCACCTTCTCAGCAGTAAGTTTTACTTCTAAAATGTTTTAATTATACATGATTTATGTTGATAGTCATTAATTTTTGTTTAGCGTAGAAAATAAAGCTAACCTACAATGGTTTCCCTAAATGAATCATTGGGAGCTCATTTAGGTCAGAGATGATTTGCCAGTAGAACTATATTATGGGCTCCAACAGTATATATATAAACTATGATACATTAGGTGCATATGCTAGGTTTCACACAAATTAGCATAATATTATCATATAATTAAATAAACTCTGTTCTCTCATAACTAATTACGGCTGTTATGGTTCTATTGCTAACATAATAACATATCTCAAGTCATCTACGGGTTTAATGGCCTATTAATATACAATATAGAATATAATTGAATACAGTTGGAATACAATGTAATTCATGTATCGTCCTTCACACCACATTTAATAGACCTACTATTCGCAGATTTCCATATTAAAAGTAATCGGCTAGGTTGTAGCATGACGAGGTTTTCGAAAACGTTTATCATTTGTATATTTATAATATATATATATATATATATATATATATATATATATATATATAATTTTGATCAGATCAATTTTTCGTCATCTCTTTGGTAGGATCGATGGACATTTGAGGACATTTTTCTAAAATCGCGTAATGAGTAATAATAGAGGAGATTTAGGAGCTACCTGATTATAGCAGTATTACCTGGCGGCAGTGCAGCCTGGACCACGACCGGCGGGCGACTGAAGCTATGTCACCTCAGAACCCAATAAATTAAAACACTTGTAGAGGACAAGGACGCTTTATTGATACTGCTCAATTGGTTACACTACAGTCCACCATCTTGGCAGTAAACTGAAACATTTCAACGTTCAAAATTATTGCTAAGATAATTCCATCACTCCCATAATCAATAAGAATTGAATCTCTTATTGACCAATGAAACAAAGATATAACGTATTACATTGTTAATTCATCTTTCTTATTGCTGATGAGTGCTATGAGAAAATCACTTTCTCCGCTTTTCTTTAGAAATGAAGATATTTGGCACTCATTGGGCTATATACAGCAGTACAACAAATAATCAGGTGAAGCTAAATAAAAATATGTCGTATAACATTGTTAATTCATGTTTCTTATTGCTGATGAGTGCTATGAGAAAATCACTTTCTCCGCTTTTCTTTAGAAATGAAGATATTTGGCACTCATTGGGCTACTGAAGGGAGGTTTACTGAAGGCTGAAAACTAAAAAATTCGAATATCTTAGTTAATAATCAAGATAGTAAAAAAAGTCCGTCACGCAGGGGCTGCGTAAACTAAGCAGATTTCCCACGTGAAGTTTTACATCTGCATTTGCCTGAAAAAGTAAAGTTCACTAAAAAACATTATTTAGGGCGTAATAACCCAGTAGTTTCTAGCCCCAAAAAACAGTTAACCTAACCTCTAAACCTATTCACGAGGGACGAATAGTTATGGAAATGGCCACCAGAGCTCTCGGCGGAAAGTCCGCCTACTGGCGACCAAACGCAGAATACAAATGCAAATATCTCGGTTAATATTCAAGATACAGAATAAATGTATATAACATTATTTATAGTAAATTTAATTTGCAATAAGATTGGTTCTATACAATTTTACGATCCGATGCATAATAACCCCCCTCCCACTGGTCCGATTTCAGCCGTTAACGAACTTGGTCTTCCTTTTTACATGAAACGATTAAATACCGAGTTGTGTGACGATTAAACAAAAATTGCGACCGCTAGAGTGTTAACAGACAAATATATATATATTTAGATAGACGGACCTTCTTTTCGTCTTGTACTAGGTAGAGATGACCATTTGAAGAAATTCTAAAAAATGACATATATATATTAACGTCTAGTGGTCGCAATTTTTTTTCTGATCGTTACTGAACTCCATATTTATCTGTTTAATGTTAAAATAAAGATCAAGTTCGTTAACGTCTAAAATCAGACACGTGGGAGGGGGTTATAAAAAACAATGTCATTGCGAATAGCCAATGCTGGACGCTTTTGCTCAACCACTGCCATTAATTGTTACAACTGGAATTACGTTAACTAGTCCTTTTTAAAAAAAATATGTAAACATTATTGACGAAGTAACATTATTTTATAAGCAGAGAGGGTTAAGTTGAAATATTGATAAACCTTATAAACTTATTTTACAACCCATTTCATATATATATATATATATATATATATATATATATATATATATATATATATATACTAGCTCAGATACCCGGCTTCGCCCGGGAATTGATTTGAGGCTGAATGGTGATGGTATTTTTTTGGCAAGGCTTTACTTAGCACAATATTTTGACATTTACCCGTCCCAGTGTTTAGGGTTAATACCCGTTGTCCGCATTTGTTAATAATAATAGCTATAATCATGGAAGAATTAATGCTGATTGACATGCCGAGTTTTGTTAATTTCGGTTCAATCGTTAGCGCCCAATAAAATAGTTGACTCCCGCTTTAGTTTATAGTGTATATCTCGTTTTTACATTGTTGAAAGACAAAAATGAATATCACAAAAGTTACTCTAAATAACAAAATAAACAACTTTTGTTATGTTCATATTTGCCGAAAAACGAATAGAAAACGAAATACCGCTATTTTAAATTCAGGCCTCCCTTACAACCCCCACTCCTGTTCGTCTCAGAGGATATTAATATAGCCTAAAGTCTAAGTTGGGTTAGTAGTAATATACATACCAAGTTTCATAAAATTCGGTTCAGCCGTTTATGCGTGAAAAGGTAACAAACAAACAAACAAACAAACACACACGAAAAAAACAAAATGCAGTTATGGTGTCTATGACATGTGAAACGAAAAGTTATCGTGAAAATTCGCGAAAAAAATCAATGTACAGACAAAGGTTACGATTTTATATATATATATATATATATATATATATTGATTTCATGCGTTAATATATACATATTTAGACTAATTTAGGCCCAATTAGTGTTAGTAATCTTACTAATAATATTCACAGAAAATATATAAGAAAAAACGACATAATGTTAACCTACTATATTCATAAATAATTCATTTTTTTTAAAAAAATAAATGTTTTCGATTGGTACTTAAATTTCTAAAATTTGTTATACCTTTGGTCTGATGAATTCTATTTATACATCTTATGTATTTACATTTATTTTCTGTGACGTATAATATATATGATAAATAATATAATTGTATATACTATGTCGTTGCCTAGTTGCATACTGCTGAAAGGAATAAGTAAATCATATTGTATTTATGAATGCCCTCAATGTGAAGAATATTTTCCAGTGACATTAAGTCACCACTTGTGGTTATAAACTTCTTTAAGTATTGCTCTCTATAATAGCTGTATTCCGAGCATTGCAATAATAAATGTTTTAATCCGTCCGATATAAATTCCTGGCAGCTCAATAATTTCATCGGATTTTATTACTTTCATTTTTGTATTGTGATAGAGCTTCAAGTAATCGTTATTTGAAATTCTCAGTTTGCTAACTATTCTTAATTTCTTCATATTCACTTTGAATTTCAGATAATCTTCGGGTTGGGGGCTGCTATAATGACAGATACTTCAATAAAAGAGATCGTATGATGTACTATATACTCTATTGATGTCGGTGGATAATATGTGACTTGTTGCTTGTTCTAAGATTTTTTTTTTATTTGCTAGGAAATTCGTTTCACGCGAGATATCGCTAATATACTCTTGCACATAATTTAAAACTGATATAGCTTTTATTTTTGAGATGTTATTTAAATTTGAAAAGGACCTCATTTTCGCAATTTCCTAAGGTGGATAGATGAACATTTGAAGAATTTTTTCAAATATGCCGTACCTCAATAGCTGAATTTCCTCATTGGAAATGTGCTGAAGGTCAGTAGAGCGGGCAGATCTAAAGACATGAAGCTTGTCAGGGTTGTGATAGTGGTAGCCACCTGCTGATCTAGATTCTACCCCGAGGCACAGCTACTCCATCTCCAGCTATTTCAAGCCCTATTACACCCGCCAAATATATCAGCTGTGACGGCATAGGACCTCTACAACGACAGGTACACACAGCGGCTGCCGAAACTATGTGTGTATATATATATATATATATATATATTTTTGACGGTATCAAGCTCGATATGTAATCATGTTCTGTTAAAATATAGATATATACCTTATATAGGTTAACAATAGCAATAAGTACGATAATTACAAATAAAATTAATAAATGGAAATGGAAAATCGAATTAAGTCAACCAATTTTACAGTTTTCTCTTCTTTAATTTGCGACTCTATGTAAGACAAATATATTGTTATGTTTTTATTACAAAATCAGTAATAAACGTTGTTTATAAGAGTTCTTTTGGATTGCAAAATTAAACACACACAAGCTTCACAGTTTTTATAACAGCACAATTTATTTACAATACACTGCACACTTAAATAATTATTCACTCACGGTCACTGAAGTTCAAAAAAAGATGGCACTGCGCTGTCTTAAACACGGCACTGCACTGTCTTAAACACGGCACTTAACTATTACTTACAGTCACGGCACAACACTGTTCTTCACATAAAAACCCTTAACTAACCCTTAACACTGCACTAAAAGTGTGGGGCGAATTGCACATGCTTATATAGAGGAGCGGCAAAACATCAAAGGATGAGGCCGAGACTCTTCCAGAAAGGATTGGTAGGGTCTAGGACGGGCGCCTCCATCTTTCATGTATTTAATTTTCGCAACAATATTGAATAATAATTCTCATTCCTCACAATCAAGTTTGTATTCTAATGTATTTTTGTCACATCAATTTCTATTGTTTTTATAAACTTTATGGCTTCTTCATTATATTTATTAAATAATATAAGAAGGGCGATATTTTCCCGTTAATCTCCCCTCACTGTCCGATTTCAGCCATTAACGAACTTGATCTTCGGTTCTGTGTGATACACATATATATCGGGTTTGTTGATCAAAACGTGGCAGGACAATGGAAGTGATTTGTTAAATAAAGTCCAAATATCTTGGTTAATATTCCAATTAGAAACAAATATGTTATAGGATATTAAATATAATGATTAATGATTTGATCTAATAATTTTTCGGTCCTATTTATAATAATGGAAATATATGAAATTCCTCCCCCCTCTAAACCCCCTTCCCCCGTACGATTCCAGCAATTAACGATCTTATTCTTTGGTTTTGCATTAAATGCATATATATCGACTTTGGCAACTATAAGACAAAAACGTCCGTCACGAAGGGGCTGCGTAAACTAAGCAGATTTCCCACGTGAAGTTTTACAATAGAGAAATCCACCTAATAACAGCTGTAGTAGTAAGAAACCTCTAAACCTATTCACGAGGGACGAATAGTTACGAAAACAGCCGCCAGAGCTAACGGCGGAAAGTCCGAACATAGCCACTGCTGCCAAGCACATGCAGAATACAAATGCAAATATCTCAGTTAATATTCAATTTACAGAATAAATCTATAGAACAATATTTATAGTAGATTTAATTTACAATAAGATTGATTCTGTAATATTCTTCGATCCGACGTATACTAATGGAGATATTTCGAATCTTCAAAAATCCTCTCCTTTAAACCCCCCCTCCCACTGATCCGATTTCAGCCATTAACGGACTTGATCTTTCTTTTTACATAAAACGACTAAATATCGAGTTTTGTAATGAACGAACAATACTTGCGACCGCTAGAGAGGTAACAGACATATATATGTACTAGCTCAGATACCCGGCTTTGCCCGGGAATTCATATGAGGCTGAATGGTGATGGTATTTTTTTCGCAAGGCATTACTTTTCACGACATTTACCCGTCCCAGTGTTTAGGGTTAACACCCGTCGTTTTTGTGGGTTTGTTAATAATGAAATTAATTTTTTATGCAAGACTTCACTGTCCTGCATATTGTCATATTTCCCGTTTCCTGTGTATTATGCATAGATTTGAATTATTAAGGAGAAAATATTGACATACATTTGAATTATTTTTTTAAGGTGAGGTACCTGGTAGTTCATATTGAAATGATGTGTTGAGGAAATTTCAGTAAATAACAAAATAAACAACTTTTTTTATGTGCATATTTGGTGAAACCCCAATAGGAAATCACTATTATTAATTTCAGGCCTCCCTTATAACCCCTCTCCTGCCCGTCCCTATAAATGTTAGTATGGCTTATTATAAGGAAGGCGTTAGTACTAATTCACATACCGAGTTTGGTTTAGTTCGGTTGGGTCTTTTGTGCCAAATAAAATTGTTGACTCCCGTTATAATTTTTAGCGTATAACACATTTATACTTCGGTATACGACGATAATGTATATAATAAAAGTTACACTAAATTACAAAATAAACAACTTTTGTTATGTTCATATTTGCCGAAAACCCAATAGGAAACGAAATATCGCTCTTTTTAATTTCTGGCTTCCCTCATAACCCCCTCTCCTGCCCGTCCCTAGAAATGTTGGTATGGCTTGTTATAATAAAAGCGTTAGTGCTAATACATAAACCGAGTTTTATTTATTTCGGTTGGGTCATTTGTCCCAAATAAAATTGTTCACTTCCGCTATAGGTTTCAGCGTATATCTCGTTTATAATTCGGTATACGAAAAAAGTGTATATAACAAACGTTACTCTAAACAACAAAATAAACAACTTTTGTTATGATCATATTTGCCAAAAAACCAATAGGAAACGAAATATAGCTATTTTTAATTTCTGGCTTCCCTTATAACCCCCACTCCTATTCGTCCCAGAGGATATTAATATAGCCTAAAGTCTAAGTTGGGTTAGTAGTAATATACATACCAAGTTTCATAAAATTCGGTTCAGCCGTTTATGCGTGAAAAGGTAACAAACAAACAAACAAACTAATAAACAAACAGACACCAAAGAAACAAAATGCAGTTATGGTGTCTATGACATGTGAAACGAAAAGTTATCGTGAAATTTTGTGAAAAAAATCAATGTACAGACAGAGGTTACAATTTTATATATATATATAAAATATATATATATAATATATATATATATATATATATATACAGTTTTGAACGGACCTCATTTTCGTCATCTCCTGGGTAGGATCGATGGACATTTGAAGAAAAATTTCGAAAATCGCGTCATGAGTACAACCTCAATAGCTGATTTACCTTAAGGGAAATCTGCTAAAACGCTAGAGCAGTATATGTACGATACATATATTTAAAAATTTGAACAGACGTCATTTAAGCCACCTTCTATGTAGGATCGATGGGCATTTAAGGAAATTTGTCGAAAATCGTGTCATGTTTGCTCCTCAATAGCTGTATTCAGCCTCAAATTAGGACCTTCTTATTCTTTGGAATGTGCGGGAATGTTGATGCATTAGACCATACGTGGGCAACAATCGGCCCGCGAGACATTTTGAAAAACCCCATTCAACAAAGATATTACACTACTCACTCCAAATGAGGAAGATGAGGAGAGCTTTGTGCGTTGGGCAGTACTTATAAATGCGAACGGTTCTTTTCATTGATGAAACTTAATAAATCAAACATCGTACAAGGCTGACTGACGACAATTTGGGAAATTCTTTTCGACTTTGTATCAGTGGAATTAACCCAAACATCGATAGATTAGTTTCCCAAATTCAAGTTCATTGATTTTGGGGTCGCTATTTAACTTTCGCTGTTTTTAATAATTTACGATTTAATTATAATATTGTACCTATTCTTTTCATTTCATTTTATTATTTTAATTAATTGTATTATAATTACATTGTCGTATAATTTCATGTCTGATATCTATTGTTACAAATTATGAACACTACTTTACTTTAATAAGCACTATTTTTCAAAGCGGCCCGCGGACGTATTTGCACCCAAAAGTCAAACATGTCAAAGGTTACCCATAGCTGCATTCTGGTCATACCTTGTCAATGATACTGGTTATGTTCTGCTATCCGCTGACAATACCTCTTGACTAATATATGGCCAAACTCAAACACATTCTGTATTGTCTCCAGCTTGTGTATGTTTATTGATCAATCTCAAGAAATGGAGCGACAAAGATAAATGTTTGCTTCCCTCTCGAACTTGACCTTTTAAAAGGAAATGACTAAAAATAAATTAACCTAAATGTCATTGGATATATTATTTCGTTTTCATGCAAACTGGATGTTGACGCTCGAATAACTATATCCAATGATTATAAATTAAATTGACAGTATAATTTTCTCATGCATAGTTATTACTTTTCGTCTTACAAACAATATTTTGATACTGAACTTTCATTGAATGTAAACCTGTTTTAAATTAGGTCATGTACTAGTCTTAAATAATGTACAGAGGACGGTATTCAGGACTGAAATAGCAATTGTTAATTAAAACAGGGAAATATTTATATATATATATACACTGCTCAAAAATGAATAGGGATATTAGTTATTTTTTCATATCCTATTAGTTTTAATTAAATTTCTTTTTTATGAGGGAAAAGACAATAACTTCTAATAAATATTAATGATATTTATAATAAAAAAAAAATATGCTAATATGTTAATAACTCAGAGGTTTATAAGTATTCTGTTAAATCCGGAGGGGATACATTTTGATTTTAGCAGATTTTCCTGAAGGGAATTCACCTATTGAGGTCGTTCTCATGACGCTATTTTCGAAATTTTTCTTCAAATGTCAAATTAATTTACTATTTATATTTGCTATACATATTGTCCTTGAAATGATTTTTATCCAAGATATTTGGATTTTATAGCTTTCCGCTTTCTCAGTAAACCCCCACTCCTACAAGTGTCATTTTAATAATACGTTGTTCTATTATGAACCACTTCATTGCAGGGTAAAATACCAAATATTGTTTTCAACAAACGTTAATTATACGAGACAAAAGCAAATACGTTCTGTCGACCCTCCCCCTGTTGTTCTCGCATTATTAAAATTTGACTGATTGAGATAAAAATGTTTCTGATTCATTAGAAATTGCAGTACTAGCTTTAGTATATTGTTTTCAATAAAATTAATATTTTATATTCAGAAATATTTCATTAATAATTTGTCTTTCCGGTCTATCTATTTATTCAGCGCTACGAGGTTGGCTGGACTGTTGATTACAATTCAGCCGCTTTCCTTTGTAGAGAGTACTAATTTGTAAATTCACTGAAATATTTCTCACTACCGTTTGTATTTATTCTCTTACAGTCAGGGTAGTGATAAAATTAAGTAGATTTTTGTATTTTAAACCTTCGCGCGGGAAATCTGCTTAGTTTACGCAGCCCCTGCCTGACGGACCTTTTCATGTTCTGGCAAATCTGAGAGTGGTATCAAATATGTAAATATTGTCAGCCTGTCCGCATGTTTGGTATAAAGTTTAAATTTGAACAGTGGAGTATGGTTTCTCAAGATTTTAAACTTTTTTAATTTGGTTTTAATAAGATTTTTTTGTTCTTGCAGGTACAGAGTCACTCCAAGAGTGAACTATCCATTTGCAGCGAATAACCCGTAAGTACCGTTATGTAATTTGAAAAATTTTGAAAAGGATAAATTTTGAACCGTTAAAGTCCGTCATGCAGGAGCTGCGTAAAGTAAACAGATTTCCCAAGACCAGCTGTAACACACTTTGGATCTCATCTCATAACGTTATTCCTATTTCTTACTAAAAAATGGATGATAACAAGGAGGGGGCATTGAAACCTGAAAACAAGAAACTAGGAATAACTCGCTTAATACTTGATTTACGAAAAAAATGTATATAACAACAATTGTAGAACATCACTAGTTTAACAAGATTGGAACTATAACATTTTACAACGCGACTCATAATAATATATTGTTACGTTTTATTACCAAAATCAGTAATAAACGTTTTTAATAAGAGTTCTTTTGGATTGCAAACTTAAATACTCGCAAGTTTCACAGTTTTTATCACTGCACAATTTATTTCACAATGCACAATACACTTGGTAATTATTCTTAATTACTACTCACAGTATACACTGATAGCTAAACTGTTACTTACAGTCACGGCACAACACTGTTCTTATAAAAACACTTTACTGTACTGCACTAAGTCGCACTGTAACACTGATGTGAACATAGGTGAGAATAAAACTGCCTTGCTCGCGGCTGGCTGGTTCTGTATATAGGTCGTCAGCATACATCAAAGGGGAATTGTCTGGGCCCTTCGACGCGGGTCTAGTAGGACCTCGATCCTCTGTCGGCTTCTTTGACCTAGGTCGCACTTCCCAAATACGCGACTCTCACTCTGAAGGATTATTCATGTATTTAATTTTCGCAACAATATTCATAATGTTTTGAATATTCGACCCCCCCCCAAGTCCCATTATTCATGGACCGACTTCAGCCAATAAAAAATGTGATCTTTTAGTATGAATGTTGAATGTCGGGCATGGTATACATCAAGCAAAAGTTGCTGAACCAAGTAAGTAATCCTTGAATGACTTTGCATTTATCTCACACATTAATGTTCAACGAAAACAATATTTGGTATTTGAGCTTTCTATTAAGTGGTTCACGCTATAACAGATTATTGTTAATATGACGTGAGTCTCCTCT
>CM032228.1:256270000-256272500 GCA_019009955.1 Riptortus pedestris
TTAAAATATTATTCTTTAAATTATGTGTTTAAAACGTCCACTGTCTCTATTAAGGTTTTAGAGAAATGCCTAAATACTAATGGGTATTTTTTAAACAAACTCTTTTGAACAATTGGACACCGGTCTTTGTGTTTGAGAAGTATATATATATACACGGAATTTTGAATGGACGTCATTTTCGTCATCTCCTAGATAGGATCGATGGACATTTGAGGCAGTTTTTCTACTAAAATATTGAGGATAATGAAGCCTTCCTTGATCTGTTCAGATATCCGCAATGTCAAGTATCTTAAAAAATGCACATGTTTTATTAAATATATTTAATTTTAATCCCTACACAAGAGAAGGCGAAAATGAGATCAGTTCACGTATATATTTTCCTCATTGGAATAACCTATCTAAGAGGGGCCCATCCAATTGATAATATTATACAAAAGTATGCTATATTTTATCTAAATTAAAAAATATAAAAAATAATATAAGGAATATAAATACCTACAATTAATAATATTAGCAATTTTATGATAAATAATAGAGTTTTATGATAATTAATAAAAACTTAAATAAATGATAATAATAAAAGTCCGTCACGCAGAGGCTGCGTAAACTAAGCAGATTTCCCTCGTGAAGTTTAGTAATAGATAAATATACATACTGCTAACACAACACCACCGTCAATACAAACAGAAATAAAAAATGTTTCATCCAATTTCAATAACCTGCCGACAGGAAGCGTTAGGTTAGAAATGTAAACAAACAGGCCGGCCCGCCTCACACCGGAAAGAAAACAATTACTGAAATATATCAGAATATAACACATTAATTTTATTGCGGACTATTTACTATATCTATTACTGTAATTAATAATGAGTCAGAATAATTGTTATATCAATCAATAAAATTTTAGTAGTCCAAAACTTTAAGATGGGGGGGGGAGTCACTAGAGCATATTTGCATGTATCTCGTATAATAAAGGTCTCTTGAATAAAAGTTTTGGTATTTAAACTTCCAATAATGTGATTTATTATGTAGCAGAGTATTGTTTACGTAACATAGTAGAAGTGGCGGTTCGCTGAAAACTGAAAAATGCAAATATCTCGGTTAATATTCAAGATAGAGAATAAACGTATATAACAATATTTATAGTACATTTAATTTGAAATAAGATTGATTTTATACAATTTTTTGATCCGATGCATAATAACGGAGATATTTGGAATTTTCGAAAATCCTCCACATTTAAACCCCCCCTCCCTCTAGTCCGATTTCAGCCATTAACGAACTTGATCTGTCTTTTTACATAAAACGGTTAAATACCGAGTTTCGTAACGATTAAACAAAAATTGCGACCACTAGAGCGGTAACAGACATATATATATATATATATATATATATATATATATATATATATATATATATATATATATATATATATATATACAGTTTTGAACGGACGTCATTTTCGTCATCTACTAGGTAGGATCGTTGGACATTTGAAGAAAAATTTCGAAAATTCCGTCATGAGTACAACCTCAATAGCAGATTTCCTTTAAGGGAAATCTGCAAAAAACTACATGAACAGGAGACGGGAAATATAAAGGTATTGAAGACAGTGAAGCCTTACATACAAAATAATTTTATTATTAACAAATCCAAAAAACTACGTCACGCAGAGGCTGCGTTAACTAAGCAGATTTCCCACGTATTTGCATTTATCTCGAATAGTAAAAGTTCAATGTGAACAACATTTGCTTTTTAAGCCTCATATAATGTGCTTTATAATATACCACCTTACTGTCAATATGGCATGAGTATATGGGGGTGGGGGTTTACTGAAGATCGAAAACTAAAAAATGCAAATATCTCAGCCTTTGGGATGTGAAACGAAAAAGTATCGTGAAATTTCGTGAATAAATCAATGAACAGACAGAGGTTACAATTTTATATATATATATATATATATATATATATATATATATATAAAGAGAGAGAGAGAGAGAGAGAGAGAGAGAGAGAGATACATATATTTGAACAGAGCTCCTTTTTGCCAGCCCTTGTTTAGGGGTTAAAATTATACGTAGCCTGAGTAATCAGTTGATTTATGTCTTACAAAATCAATAATACATTTAATCCGTATCTTTATATCAGTATTTGATTCATGTATCCATGTTTCAGTTTCCTTCCCAGATCCCCTGGCAGCAGCTATGGATACTTCCCGTTGAAACGCACAGCACCTGTGTCCGCCTATCCAGCATCAGTGAAGGCGCTTCAAGGCAGAAAATAACTACATGACTACTATAAAAATCAACACACAAATTGTTAATAGTTATTCCTCCCAGAATTACATAAATATTGTCTCTATTAAATCACTAAGATCTATTATTGTTTAAGAATTACTTTATTTAAACCCTTAATAATAATTTCGTTCATTGAAATCTCCAATTGTTTTAATACAACGCTGAGACTTGGTGTGACAACTGGTCAACCTAACGGTGCAGTA
>CM032228.1:256277500-256392500 GCA_019009955.1 Riptortus pedestris
ATATATTTGTCTGTTACCGCTAGCGGTCGCAATTTTTGATGGATCGTTACCAAACTCGGAATTTAATCGTTTTATATAAAAAGGAAGATCAAGTTCGTTAATCGCTGAAATCGGACCAGTGGGAGGGGGGGGTTTAGAGGGGAGGATTTTCAAATAGTCGAATTATCTCCGTTATTATGCGTCGGATCGAAAAATTGTATAAAATAAATCTTATTGTAAATTCAATTTACTATAAATATTGTTCTATACATTGTTTCTGTATCTTGAATATTAACCGAGATATTTGCATTTGTATTCTGCTTGTGGTCGCCAGTAGGCTATGTTCGGATTTTCCGCCGAGAGCTCTGGTGGCCGTTTCCATAACTATTCGTCCCTCGTGAATAGGTTTAGAGGTTAGGTTAACTGTTTTTTGGGGCTAGAAATTACTGGGTTATTACGCCCTAAATAATGTTTTAGGTTTAGAGGTTTCTTACTACTGCAGTTGTTATTAGGCAGATTTCTCTATTGCAAAACCACGTGGGAAATCTGCTTAGTTTACGCAGCCCCTGCGTGACGGACTTTTTTTTTTATAACGTAATGGACCATATAATTCATAATCATAGAAGTATTCCGCCTTCCAAACCATCTATGCCCAACGGTGACAGCTGTTTTAGGTACATCAGAACCGCTATTAGAAATACTCTTTTGTAATCGTTTAAAACTGTAAAATTCATATTGGTTTCCAAAAAGCTATGTACCATTTTTTGGGAATCATGGGCCTTGCTTAAAAATAAGCAGATTTCCCGTGAAAATTTTCCAATAAGAAATCTGCATAATGGTAAACCAAAAAAACATCCCGATTTTTACATACGGTAATGAGAAATCTTTTTGTTAATTTTTAAAAAAATTTCCCCCCAATTTAAAAGGGGTTTTGAATTGGAAAATTAAAATTTTATTTTAAAAAATTAAAAACAAATTTTATAGTCCCCAAAAAAAAAAAAAGGGGGGGGGGGGGGGGGGGGCGGATGAAAAAAACGTATTTGCCAAAAAAATTTACAAGGGGAAAAAGGTTAAAAGGAAGGTTGAAACGACAGGAAAAAGAAAGCTCCCCCTGAGCCGAGAAAAAGACGGAAAAAAGCCAAACCAAAATTTTAAATATACCCGGGGCCCAAATTTTCATTAAAAAAACAAATATCTCGGGGTTAATTTTTAAAAAAGAGAATAAAAATTTTAACAATATTTATAGTAAAAAATTTAATTTTTTAAAAAGATAGTAAAAGGGGGGTATTTTTTAAATTTTTTAAAATTCCCTCCTCCTTAAAACCCCCCCCCCTCCCCCAAATCGTCCGATTTCAGCCGATAAAAACACTTGGGGCTTTCTTTTTAAAATAAAATACTAAAATTCGATTTTTTTGGAACGATTTTAAACAAAAATTGCGGGAAAGGGGAAAAGGTAACAGACATTAATTAAAAAATTATATATATTATTTTTAAAATATAATTTAGTTTTGAAACGGGAAATTCTTTTTTCCCCCGTAATTTACTGGTAGGATCGATGGACATTTGAAGAAAAATGTCGAAAATTCCGTCATGAGTACAACCTCAATAGCTGATTTCCCTTAAGGGAAATCTGCTAAAAAAGAGGGGAAGTGTAATTGTACACATTGAAATCTTGATATACAAAGCTAATATTAAATACATACAGTAATCAAAGTAATTACTGAGGGTTGGAATACTGCCAGTAAGAAAATCCGAATAGAGGAGGTAGTTCTCGCCCGTGCCCGAATTGGACACACAAAATTAACACACAGTTATTTACTGAAAAGGTTATTCCACCAACTTGCGATTATTGAAATGCCATGTAATTGTGAGAAATACCATCTTGCCAAAAGAGCTTTGAATCTCAAACCGAACTTAAGAGAACTCCTTAGAGAAGATGAAGAAGACATAAAAAGGCATTTTGCATTTTAAACTGAAACTTGTTTGTTCCAAGAAATATGAATTCATCTACCGCAAATGACACTAGTAAATGAGGTATATTGTAATGAAATAAATAAATGAAGAGATTCATGTTATAGAAGCTAATTGTTATTACGACATGAGTAGGAGTGGGGGGGGGGGGTTACTGAAGGCTGGAAACTGACAAATTTAAATATCTAGATTAATATTCATCTTGGAGAAATCAAATACATAACAACTTTTATCGACTATTACATTTACAATAAGATTGTATTTATACAATTTTTTAATCCGACGTATAATAACGGAAGTATTGTGAATTTTCGAAATTTGCCCCTCTTAAACTCGGTCTCCTTTCCATTCGTCATAACCTCATTTCGTTAACTCCTGGGAAGCATATATAGTCGCTTGTGAACATATATATATATATATATATATATTTTAATGAAAGGTTAAATATAATTAATATTATTTAGATTTAATCTATGTACCGGCTACTTCTCAGGGTCATATATTGCACGGCAAGCATTATCGTTTCCACCATCTCTGCTATAAGAGCTAATTTATCTATTTAATCAGAGATATAGCACAATTAGACTAGATAATTAAAGAAACACTTACTCTCTCGTTGCATCTTGGGAGTGGACTGCCGATTCTTGTCCCCCGAGATTGACCCTTGGACTCATAGGGGCCCGCTGTTCGTCCCTTGACAGGTGCTGCTACCTCGTTTAAAGCCTAGTACTAGTCACTCTGATCTCATAGATATAGAGAGACAGCGGAGTACCAGAGGCTCGACCGTTACAATATATATATATATATATATATATATATCTATATATATATATATATATATATATATATGTTACCACTCTAATGGTACAACTTTTTTTTTTTATTATCTCAAACTCGATATTTAGTAGTTTTGTGTATATAGAAAGATCAAGTTCGTTAACGGCTGAAATCAGACCAGGGGGAGGTGGGATGGGGGGTTTAAAGGGGAAGAAATTGGAAAATTCAAAATATCTCCGTTACGGATCGAAAAAGTGTATAGAATCAATCTCATTTCAAATTGAATGTACTATAAACATAGTTATATACATTTATTATCTATCTTGAATATTAACCGAGATATTCGAATTTTTCAGTTGTCAGCCTTGAGTAAAACCCACTTCTACTCGTGTTCTACATAAACAGTACTCTGTTTTATAATGAACCACATTATTTGAAGCTTAAATAGCAAATATTGTCTTCCAAAGAAATTTTACGCAGCCCCTGCGTGAAGGACATTCTGTGTTCTTTCTTACCTGCAGTCAGCTTCTTCCACCACCCATGACGTCGTTACACAACGTACTTGCATTAATCTCACGAAGGAAACGTTCATAGGCAACCACCCTTGAGGGAATTCTGCTCGAATACAATATATTTCTAAGGATCAATAAGAAGGCCAAGTCCTCTACTGTTTTTACATATGGACGTTTTCCATATATATCTGTAATTTGTGTAGGTGTTTTAGTTTTTATTTATAGTTTTATAGTATTTTATTTATAGTTTTTAGTTTTGACATATGCTTATCGTTGTTTGTTTCTTTAACTTTTATTAGTTGACTTGTTATTTGATTTTTTATTGTTTCGGCTTTAATTTTTAGTAGTTGACTAGTTATTAGATTTTGTATTTTTATTAGTTGACTTGTTATTAGATTTTTTATTGTTTCGGCTTTAATTTTTAGTAGTTGACTAGTTATTAGATTTTGTATTTTTATTAGTTGACTTGTTATTAGATTGTTTATTGTTTTGGCTTTAATTTTTAGTAGTTGACTAGTTATTAGGTTTTGTATTTTTATTAGTTGACTTGTTATTAGATTGCCTATTGTTTTGGCTTTAATTTTTAGTAGTTGACTAGTTATTAGGTTTTGTATTTTTATTAGTTGACTTGTTATTTGATTTTTTATTGTTTCGGCTTTAATTTTTAGTAGTTGACTAGTTATTAGATTTTTTATTTTTACTAGTTGACTTGTTATTAGATGGTTTATTGTTTCGGCTTTAATTTTTAGTAGTTGACTAGTTATTAGATTTTGTATTTTTACTAGTTGACTTGTTATTAGATGGTTTATTGTTTCGGCTTTAATTTTTATTAGTTGACTAGTTATTAGATTTTGTATTTTTATTAGTTGACTTGTTATTAGATTTTCTATTGTTTTGGCTTTAATTTTTAGTAGTTGACTAGTTTTAAGATTTTCCATTGCTGTTACTCTTTTTTTTTGCGTTTGTTTTTATAACTGTTGTTTATTTTGCTTTTGGCCATGCTGTGAATGTTAAATTAACTCGAGGTTTGTGTTTGTCAGCAGGCACTGAGGATGGAGCGTTGACTCCGAAAGTGCACTCTGCATTATATTAAAAAACAGTAGAGGACTTGGCCTTCTTATTGATCCTTATCAATTGGTTCCTCTACCATCCAGCATATTCCAGAGATAACAATATTTTTCAATGCGCAGGGGTGAAAATAAACTACTATATATCATAGATAATAAATTCACTTGGAATGATTTATCGTTATAAAGTAGCAAGGCCACCATTTGTCTTGGCCAGTCTCGTACACTGGGTATATTCGTTATCATTTCCCGCATTTTACGAGGCAAATAAAAATGCCGCCTTCAGCCTTTATAAATAGTCACGATAAAAAGCCCTTCTACAAATCATGTGTTCACACGCTCCACCGATAATTACAAATTATACTTCGTTACAGCTTATTGCCTTCTATCTGCTTCAACATAATTAAAAGTCTAGCACTACTATAATTATAAATTTATCACTATTAGCAGATTTCACTTAAGGGAAATCAGCTATAGAGGTCGTACTCATGACGCGATTTTCCGAATTTCTCTTTAAATGTCCTTCGATCCTACCCAGCAGATGACGAAAATGGGGTCCTTTCAATATATATATATATATATATATATATATATATATATATATATATATATATATATATGCATGCGCTGTAGCGGTCGCAATTTATGCGTTATCGTTACCAAACTCGATATTTAATCGTTTCATCTAAAAATAAAGATCAAGTTCGTTAAAGGCTGAAATTGGACCAGTGGGAGGGAGGGGGCGGGGGTTAAGAGGGGAGGATTTTCGAAATATCTCCGTTACCATAGGTCGGATCGAAAAATTATATAGTATCAAGTCATTCTTGAATGGATCCAGCGAAATACCTTATTTCACACAATTTCAAATTAACTTTTGTTTTTACTCACAACATACCGATGGTTTTTAATAATATGGATTTTTTCTTTTATCTTCCGCTTCGCTACGTTTTCGTCATTATCTATACGTTCTACCTCGTCACAAGTAAATTTATGTTTATATGTCAAAGAATGGTCTGCCAAAATTGTTTTAATTCTATAAAGGGTTTTGAATATATCCGTCTAGATATGGTTATATCTATAAATATATGTGGAGATATATCGGTGGTTCAGAGATGGCAAATAAAAAGAATGGCAGGCGTAGGCTGTAAGCTTGCCCGCCTTTGCCCGGGGGAACAATTCTTTGCCTCGCCCACCTGGATGGCAACCAATGAAAAACTGCTGCTGCTTAGCTCCTTCATATTTATAACCTGATCACGTATTATATGGAACAGGCTTAATCCTGCAAACTCCTTAGGAAGCTGATGCCTGGCTAACCTCATCACTCTCTCTCTCTCTCTCTCTCTCTCTCTCTCTCTCTCTCTCTCTCTCTCTCTCTCTCTCCCTCTCTCTCTCTCTCCCTCTCTCCCTCTCTCTCTCTCCCTCTCTCTCTCTCTCTCTCTCTCTCTCTCTCTCTCTCTCTCTCTCCCTCCCTCTCTCTCTCTCCCTCACTCTCCCCCCCTCACCCCCTCCCCCTCCCGAGGTTGGCTGGCCTGTTTCTTTACAATTCAGCCGATGTCCGTTGTAGAGATTAGTAAGTTGTATTGTAAATTGACTGAAAGATTTCCCATTACCGTTTGTATTTATTTCCTTAACATTCACGGTGGTGTTACCTGGATGTAACCTTAAACCGCCTGGGAAATTTGCTTAGTTGACGCAGCACCTGCTTAAGGGGCATTTTCATTCAAGGTAGTACAAATTTGTATAGGAAGGGAGTTTTTGTTTGTCATAAAAAAGTCTATATATTATATTCTATGGCATTCTAAGATCCGACGGATTATAAAGCGGAGATAAAGTACACCACATTCAAATTTAATGATTTAAATTAATGCCGATAAATAAGTTTATTTTATTTAGTGGAAGTACATGGATACTAATTTGGTGCCTATATCACAGATTTTTCCCCATAATTTATTGCTTCAAGTTTATAAAAACCTCGTTACAGAAGTGAACAAACGGCCGCCATTAAGAGAGAAAATATATGTTGGTAGGTGAGTGGCTGGGCTAATAAAATCCTAATATCCGTCCCGGGAATTGCCCCATAACCCTTAATAAAGGGAGGCCGGGGCTGCTTTTATAAAGGGACACTTTATATCATATACTTAAAGTGTCTCTTTATAAAAGTGACTCTTCCTGCTCTTATCACGGGAGCTATGGGCCGGCAAATAAAGGCTCCTCACTGTACAACAACATATATTGGAGTAATGACGCTCTTTTTTAGCAGATTTCAGAAATGTTTCTTCGAATGTCCATCGATCCTACCTAGGAGATGACGAAAATTACCTACGTTCAAAACTATATACTATATATATATATATATATATATATATATATATATATATATATATATATATTGTCATAGCTCTCGGTGGAGACCGTCGTCACTGGCTGATGGTTGAGTACCGCTGGCATTGTGCTATAGATGCAATGGCATCATCTTCAAGCCTGTTAAACACTCAACCGCAAAAAAAACCGGACACTTCATTTTTGTCGTATTAAAAGCTAATTTTCAGCAATTTTCTTTATGTGGGTATTCTAGTTATTACAGAGAATTTAGAGTCATTGAACTAATCCCTTCAGGATTAGTAAACAATTAGATAAAACTCAGATTAGATTTATTTGTCGTGAAGTTGATCTATTCTAAACTGTAAGTAGTTTTTTAATTATTAACCAAGCATTTTCTTTAATTAATGTTTTATTTTTATTTCGGTCCAGAATAATGGGTCTTTCAAACTTAGATGGAAGGCCGGACCTTACGTTACATTGCCGAAACGCTTGGGCGAAGTTTACCATCCACTGTAATAAAAATGAAGAATAATTTTTTTTTGTTAAATGTGTTAATTTATCTTTTTCTTTTTTTTTCTTTTGTAAATAATCAATAAGAATTATTAATTTTTGGCAGATTTTGTTTAAATAACCTATAGATTAACCAATTATTTTAATTAAAAAGATTAATATACATATATATTAAGTATTTAACAAAATTATAAGACTAAATCTAAGTGTCCGGGTTTTTTTGCCGTTGAGTATAGTTGTGCTGAGTTGGTTGTCCGTCAGTCAGTGGGTTTTATGCTCTGTTCACCGTATTAGTTGTTTACGTTTAGTCCAGATCTGTTTAGTTACCACTAAGATCTGTCAAACGAGGGATGTTGATGTTCAGGTAAATTGTTTTCGTGTGGTGGGTTGTTTACGTTTTATTAGATCTGTTTACTTACCATTCAGATCTATATATATATATATATAAAATTTCTCTGCTACCGATCTAGTGGTCGCAATAATTTTTTAATCGTTACCAAACTCAATATTTATTCTTTTCATGTAAATAGAAAGATCAAGTTCTTTAATGGCTGAAATCGGAGAGGGTCTCATTTTCGTTATCTCCTGGGTAGGATCGATAGATATTTGGTGAAATTTTTCGAAAATCGTGTCATGAGTACGACCTCAATAGCTGATTTACCTTAAGAGAAATCTGCTAAAAGTATTTGGATTAAATTTGAAATTAATTTCCACGTTTTTTAATTTTGAATAAATTATATTTTCTTTGTTTTTTAATTCCACTCTATTAATTTGCTAGGGAAACTATTTTCTTTAAACCGTAATCTAAGTTTACTTCTTTTCTCCTCAAAATATTGTGTATACGTTTTCTTTAATACTGTCAAAGATCTATTATAAATGAAATTCTTTTTAAAGCTCAATGGTTAGATTAATAATCAATCATTCTAGTTGTATGATACATTTTAGCAAACCACTTAAAATTAATGCACTTGTCCTTCTTTTTTATTAATTCCATGTCTAAAAATCATATTTTGCCATCCGCTTCAACCTCTTTAGTGAATCGAATATTATTATGTTTACTATTAAACTTAGCTAGTAATTTGTTAATATTTATTTCGTCTATACTTAAAATTAAATCATCAAAATATTTTTATAAACATTGGATACTGAATGTCACTATCTTTTATTAGTTCCATTAAAAATTGGTTCATAAAAATATTGCTTATCGCTAAGGAAATTGCATTCACCATTTGCATTCCGTATTCCTGTTTCCACATTTTGCCATTCAATTTGCAATATCTGCTTTTATACCTTCTAAAAATAAATCTTTTTAATTTGCGTATAGTTCACAATTTTTTCCCAGTTATTTCTTATTATTTCTAAGACAAAGTCTACCGTAATATTTGGATACATATTAATTACGTCAAATGAAACCAATTTGTACTTGTGTAAGACTATTTTATTTTTAAGTTTATTTCTTAACTCAATAGCGCTGAAAACATCAAAGGGGTTCAAATGGTTTCAAATCTTTATCAAATAATTTTGCCAATTTCTGAAACGGTGCCTCGCAACCACTAACTATAATTCGAAGAGGTTGGTATCTTTATGCAGTTTAATTAAACCATAAATTTTGATTTATCTTTTTTCAATATGAAATTATTTTTTATCAATTTGTCCATATACTTTATGACTTTATTTTGAAGGTTCGTTGTCGAATCATAGTCTTTCTCCTTGAACATTTGTTTATCATTTAATATGTTATGCATTTTCATTGTGTAATCATTCCTATTCATTATTACTGTGTTGTCGACAATAAAAAAACGTTTTTTCCGGCGTAAACTTTATTGAAACTGAAAGGGGGTAGGGGGATTTAGAGTGGAATGGGAGTCGACATGTCGTGGTTAGTATGAGCAAGACCAAAACATTTTATATAGCCCTTATACCTGTAATGTAATATTGCATGTTGACAATTTTATATCCTATAAATTTTGTTGTTGTCACGTTTTCTCAATTTCCAATACTAACGTAAGCCACCACGCAATCAGAACATATATCATTAGCCGATTTATTCCAAGCTCCAATACTAAATATTGTTTTCAATAGGCCATTGAGATACCTTCAGATTTGTTGTACGAAGGATGTCATCAATAATGATTTTACGTTCTTGACTTGAAAATGTTAATTTGATCTTTACCATAAATTGAACCAATTTAGATAAACTATTGATGTTCTATAATTGCTGATTATATTTCCACGTTAATCAAATATTAGTTGAATTACTCTTGCTTTCTTGATTTCTGCTTTAATAAACCCCTACTTCAGCTCCTCGGATATTTAAAACATATTCCATAAGGTGAGATCAGTAGTGTGTTATACCTCCGCTTGGGAAATCTGCTTAGTTAACTCAAGCCCTGAGTAAATGACTTTTTTGTTAAGAGATCCTTTGAAAAATACCTGATCTCTTTGCCAATAATAGTCACTTAATACATTTCATTTAAATGTACACACCAAATTAAAATTTACACATCTATTCCGTCTCATGGATCAAGTAGATGGTTCTAATTAAACAACAACATGTCATATTAACGACTTATATTTTAATAACCTCTACAAGGGAATTAATCTGAATTGCAAATAAACAGGTCAGCCAAGCTCCAAGAGCTGAATAGATAAATAGAAATATTCTAGACCGGAATGAAAACGAATTTCTGAAATATATCTGAATATAATATATTAATTTAATTGGAAACTATTTATTGTATCTAGTGCTGCAATTAATAACGAATCAAAATAATTTTTATCCCAATCTAATTTTAGCATATTTCTCTTAAGGGAAATCAGCTATTGAGGTCGTACTCATGGCGCGATTTTCTAAAATTTTCTTTAAATGTCCATCGATCCTACCCAGGAGATGACGAAAATGAGATCCGTTCAAAACTAACTATATATATATATATATATATATACTAGCTCAGATACCCGGCTTTGCCCGGGAATTGATTTGAGGCTGAATGGTGATGGTATTTTTTTTGGCAAAACTTTACTTCGCACAATATTTTGACATTTACCCGTCCCAGTGTTTAGGGTTAATACCCGTTGTTGCTGTGGGTTTGTAAATAATAAAATTAATTTTTTATATAAGACTTCACCATTCTCCATATTGTCATATTTCCCATCTCATGTGCATTATGCATAGATTTGAGTTATTAAGGACAAAATATTAACATAGATTTGAATTAATTTTTCCAGGTGAGGTACCTCATAGTTCAAATTGGAATGAATTGTTGAGCATATCAATATTTCTACGCAAATTACGTGCTCCACACATTGTTCCTGGAGAAATGTATAAAACAAAAGTTAATCTAAATAACAAAGTAAACAACTTTTGTTATTTGCATGTTTGTCGAAAAACAAACAGACAATGAAATATCGCGAATTTTTATTTCAGGTCTCCCTTATAACCCCCACTCCCGTTCTAACCTAAACATTTTAATATATCTTATAATCATGGAAGAATTAATGATAATTGACATACCGAGTTTTTAAGTTCGGTTTAATCGTTAGCGCCCAATGAAATAGTTGACTCCCGCTTTAGTTTATACTGTATATCTCGTTTATAATTCGGTATAAGAAAAAAGTGTATATAACAAAGGTTACTCTAAATAACAAAATTAATTTTAATTTATTTATTAACGTCCAATTTTTGCAACTTAGGCTAATCGGGACGGGTTATCTACAGGTTACCACCCTTTTCTAGCATTTATTTTCTAAATAACAAAATAAACAACTTTTATAATGTTCATATTTGCCGAAAAACGAATAGAAAACGAAATACCGCTATTTTTAAATTCAGGCTTCCATTATAACCCCCCCCCCTCCTGTTCGTCTCAAAGGATATTAATATAGCCTAAAGACTAAGTTGGGTAAGTAGTAATATACATACCAAGTTTCATAAAATTCGGTTCAGCCGTTTATGCGTGAAAAGATAACAAACAAACAAAAACAAACACACACGAAAGAAACAAAATGCAGTTATGGTGTCTATGACATGTGAAACGAAAAGTTATCGTGAAAATTAGCGAAAAAATCAATGTCCAGACAGAGGGTACAAATCTATATATATATATATATATATATATATATATATATATATATATCTATATATAGATATATATTTGCCTGTTAACGCTCTAGCGGTCACAATTTTTGTTTGATCGTTACCAAACTTCATATTTAAGCAGCGTTTGATGCAAAATGACAGATCAAGTTCGTTAATGGCCGAAATCGGACTAGTGGGAGGGGGGTGTAGAGGGGATATTTTCGAAACTTCGAAATATCTCCGTTACTATAAGTCGGATCGAAAAAGTCTATAGAACCAATCTTATTGCAAATTAAATTTACTATAAATTTATTCTCTAGCTTGAGTATTAACAGAGATATTTGCATTTGTATTGTGTGTGTGGTCGGCAGTAGTCGGCTATGTTCGGGACTTTCCGCCGAGAGCTAGGGCGGCCGTTTCCGTAACTGTTGGTCCCTCGAGAATATTATTAGAGATTCCTTACTACTACTGTTGTCATTAGGCAGATTTCTCTATTGTAAAACTTCACATGGGAAATCTGCTTAGTTTACACAACCCTTGCGTGACGGACTTTTATTAATCCGAGAACAAAAGATAGGGAAGGAGTGGGTCATCACTACCTGTTGGCATGTACCTCATCTAGAAAATATATATAACCTTGAAGAAATATAGCCTTTATAAGAGTGAATTATTTTCTCAGGATGTGATTAATGGATTTCAACACTCTTAAAATACAATATCTACTTACTATTTTGGAGATTAAGTATTTCCGAGTTTGATGAATGGTGTTGAGTGTCAAGGCAAAAGGTTCTCAAGGTAGAGTTGTTTCTCCCCATTTTCCAGCAGCCATTTTTCATCATATTTACAAACAATGTTATTTACAACGCGCGCCTGCTTGTTGTGTGTGTAAATATCACATCTTCCTGAGTTGTTCGCATAGGCTGCTCAATGTAATTATAGAATGACAAGATCGTTGTTTTACTATTTACCAAGAGGGTGAGATGAAACTTTTATATGGAAAACCAAATAGATGTATTTGTGACATGTTCAGTTTCGGGCTGTATGCCCCGGCCTATGGACCACATACTCACATGGAACTTAAAAAAAACACACTCTTTTCTTGAAACAAGTATTTCCTAATGGAATCGTCATTATTCTCCTTTAAGAATTATAAAGATAGAAAAAGGACATTCCTCGACTCTCCAAACGCACACAAAACAATTGGCGCAGAAAATGGTCTCCCGGAAATTGGCGTGGTTCCTGACATCGATGAAATCAGTGCTAAGATAGAAATGAATATTCAGGACTTCCTTAGCAGACCGGAACCACGACAGGGGTGACAATGTAGTCTCAGCGGTGCGAAAATTAGAAGGAAAAATATTGTGCGTGAAATTAGCGAAGGCAGAATTTCATTCTTTCTATAAAACATTTAAATTTGAATCGAAGCAAATTTTATATATTAACCTATATAATGGCAATGATATGATTAGTCCGGTGACGAGGAGCAGGACAGACACAATGAATCTGAACAAGAATCCTTGCAGCTTGGATGATGCTTGCTGTGTAACCTCCAGGTCCCAGAAGATGTTTGTCACTTCCTTCCAGTCTGCCATATTCTCAAGTCAGGAGAGATTCGTTTGGGAAGAACTCACTCACCGAAACCAAGTCAAAAAAATATTAAATGCAGAGGAGTACTCATTACTTTACAAAAATGTAAATATAGCATTAAAGTATAAATTTGATTATTTATAAAACTATATATTATAGTATTTTGCTATTCTGTAAATTTCTATTTCGTTTTTCGGTTTTTTGCCTTAGGTATTTATTATTTTATTTGACATCTAAATGTATAAATTTACATTTATTTCAAATGAAGAAAAAACTTGTCACTCAAGCTGTTGGGCTAACCAAAGCTTCTGTAAATTTCTTTATATTGGAGAGAATTGTTAAATAAGTTAACGAAAATTAAATTTGCTTTATTCAATATATTCAGTTCAATAAGGATATTGGATTCTTGAGGAGGCGGCGCACACTGGAGCGAGTGATAGGGTAAGCCGGACATTCATTAATATCTCCGTTTCTACTGGGCCTAGAATATTGATTCTGGTCTCATTTTAAAGCACATCCAATACTCTATTGAACTACCTCATCAGCAATTTTTTAGGCAATTTTGCCAGATGCGATAAAACGGTAGGATGAATTTTAAATGTGTACATACAGATTATGTATCGCTTACTAAGTAGAGAATTGTGATTTGTAGACACATAATATCTACTTATGTTTTATAAAAACACGTATTTAACTATTTCTTCTAACGTGAATGGTGGCTTCAATTGTGTAGAGGTGGAGGCGTTTTACACCGTACGTAGTTGGGAAAGGTCCGCGGGAGGTATAATACGTCTTCCGCACCGAAAGTGTTAACACTAAAAGTAAAATATTTAATGAATAGGCAAGTTCTGACGACGTTTTAAATAAGACAATATACTCCTAAAAGCATGCCAAGTGGCATTGTTTCAAGCAAATACAAGCGATTTGCGAATTCTATTAAATAAAATTATTTTCAGCTAGATTTAAAAAAAAAAAAAAATTAGAGGAATTTTAAAAACCTTTAGGCCAGTTTTTGATTTGTTATAATACCCTTAATGTGTACTGAAAGCAACAATAATTTATAAAATGAAATAAGAGTTCACGGCGAATTTAATAAGCCAAGGCTTTTTTTAACATAGCAATTATAACCAGGCATTATGTAAAAACCATTGCAATAATATGGCTAAAATCAATCTGCCCAATTAAAAAGTCCGTCACGCAGGGGCTGCGTAAACTAAGCAGATTTCCCACGTGAAGTTTTACAATAGAGAAATCTGCCTAGTAATAACCTATTCTCACGAGGACGAATAGTTAGTGAAACTGCCACACTAGCGCTAGTGCGCTCGGCGAAAACTCCCGAACATAGCCGACCATACTCACAATACAAATCCAAATATCTCGGTTAATATTAAAGATACCGAATAAATGTATAGAACAATATTTATAGTAAATTTAATTAGCAATAAGATTGGTTCTATACAATATTTTGATCCGACGTATGGTAACGGAGATATTTCGAATTTTCGAAAATCCCCCCTCTAAACCCCCCCTCCTCCCACTGGTCCGATTTCAGCCATTAACGAACTTGATCTTCCTTTTTACATAAAACGATTAAATTCCGAGTTTGGTAACGATCAAACAAAAATTGCGACCGCTAGAGCGTTAACAGACAAATATATATATCTATATATATATATATATATATATAGATATATATATATATATATATATATATATATATAGATATATATATATAATTTTGAACGGACCTCATTTTCGTCATCTCCTGGGTAGGATCGATGGACATTTGAAGAAATTTTTCGAAACTCGCGTCATGAGTACGACCTCAATAGCTGATTTCCCTTAAGGGAAATCTGCTAAAAGGGTTTATGTGGAACTAAGAATACAATAAAAATCCCAAATTAAAACTTTTATTTTTTCCCCAATGTCCAACATTACTGAAGGATCGCTCCAGTTTGTGCCCGGTGGCCGCATGGTATAAGGCGTCGGTAAATGTAGCACTACCGTAAGATGAAGGTAAAAATGGGTACAGGATCGTCAAAGGAGAAAATTAGTTAACTAGTTGGCTATCAGAGCTAACTATTGTCGGAGCGCTAATGGATCAGAGGGAGCCTAGCTAGTATACAGCTCTGCCATACTCTAACTATAACTAAAGGTTATGGCTGACTTATATTACGTCTAGGCAACATACGCTCTCCTGACATCACAAACATCAGCATTTATTTCCTTTATAATCCCTTCCTTTTTCCTCTTTATGTCATTTCTCCAGTAGCTGTAGCCTGTTACTCTGCTCATTTTAAGTTTGTAATTGTTATTATCGATAAAAGTGCATTTTATAAAAAAGGCTTTCAAGCTTACTTTATACTTAACTGGCGGTCGAATATAGGGTCTTAGGAGAAGTTTTCATTTTCATGTGTGTTTGTCAATTTCCCGCAATTTTGAAAACTTTGTATTTTAATCGTTAACTGCTTACTACCCAAATTATAGTGAAGCCTATCACTTTTACTCGTGATCCATTAGCCAGAATTACATTGTAGCAGACGACAGGCTGTAGCAGGAAGAACGAATCTGGAGGAGCACAAGACTCAGGACATCAACATCATCATCAGATTCATCTTGGCAGCCGGAGGAAGAACCGGAGGAACAACAGCACAACAGTAGTGAGAATAGCCTCTGTATACCTCATAAAAATTACTTTGTTATTAACCTCCTAAATTAAGCCCTATAATGTCTAACCAACATGAAATCCACACTATTCCCCAAATCCAAAAAGATATTCTGACTCAAAACATTAGAAAATTCAAATGATCTCCAAACAATTCCCAATGAATATTTTAAAATATATTCCCAGGAACGATGGAACCAGCTACAAATTAACTCAATTTATAGCAATGTGTGGAATTATTTAAATCATATTGCACCTTAGACAATCAAGATAAGGAAAACAACCATTGGTTAATTTTTAAAGCAGCTATGTACGATTTAGATGGTCCAGCCGAAGGTGTTGCTTACAACAGTAATTATGCTACACTAACTGACTAGTTAGAATCATTAAGAAAAAATTTTGCTGACAACAAGATCAATTGCAGACCTCAAAGCAGAGCCATCTGTCATGAGATCGTACCCTAGAGAACACCCGATTGAATTTCTGAATAGACTAGATGAAAAAAGAACTACAGTGGTAACACGCTAAAAACTAGACAAGGTCACTGGCACTCTGCTAGACCAGCTGATACAACAACTAGCCGCTACACCAGTAAGGACATTTACACACGGTCTTAGGACGTGCGGTTAGCTTTTGCGGTAATAATAGCCGCTATTCCCGGGTTTCGGCACCAAAATGTAAAGGCGGGAAGCTTTTTAAAGGCAAGAATAAGAAAGCATTAGACTGAAACAAAAGTATTAAAGAGATAATTTCCTCATAAGAAAGCATTAGACTGAATTATTCACTATTTTTTTTTGGAAAGATGAGGGGAAATAATACAAGTCACTATTCGAGTTCTCCAAAGAATCAAGTATATATTGAATAAGCAACATATAATACACTTTATAGTAGGCAGCTAATTTTATACAACTTAAATCCTAAAGAATGCTGATTTAGAAACTAACCTTATGTCTAATTGAGCCAAACATTAACACTTATTGATATAGAGGTTGAAAAAAGTAACAAAGGAAATTTAACTTTATAAAATACTTTAGCGGCAAGCCAATAATATATATACAATATAATGATCGGTCCTATATTATGAGTACTCATTTAATAGTTTGCCTACATAATGCTAGCATTATAATATGAAGTAGGTACCTGCGAGAAAATTTCCTTGAAGTGGAGTCTTCTTCGGGTGTTATTTTGTGTTCCCAATGAGATTATGTCTTCTAGCTGGTGAAAACTGGTTGTGGTGATCCGTATATGATACTTAGCGTTGCGGGAGATGAAAGATAGACTATTACACTGTAGCGGTAGAACCAATACAGGAGAGTGGACAAGCCCCTGCTCTGGAGCGGAATAGATCCCAACTGTGTAACGGGTGAATCCCAACTGTACTGTATCTTTGAAGCGGAGTACACTATTACTGTAACGGTAGAAACGACTCTGGAAAGGATCAGAGCCCAACTGAGCGGTTATCTCTGAAGCGGGGTAAACTTTTACTGGAGCGATAGCAACGACCTCGGAGAGGGACAAAGCCCAACTGACTGTTCCGCTTGAAACCAGCCGGTGCCTTCTTGAGCTAGCGCCGTAGTTTCCGCTATTGGCGGCCAATAGCCACCTCCTTGGTGATCTCGAAATTCGATTCAAAGGCGAGTGAACACACGGTGTACATGCTACCCTAGGAGCACACTTACAGGTACTACAGATAAAGGACTTAAACGACTCTAGGTCAAAACTAATTAACGACTGCAGCATTATATTATCACAGTTAAAACTAAACCACACTATGGAAGTCATAAACAAAATTGATACCCATAAATATAATTTTAGAACTCCCAATTTTTCTCATCAAATATCTCCCACTAGATTTAAACCAAATTTTCAACCAAATCAATACTTCGCTCAACCCTGCAAACCAAGACCTTTTAATACGCAACCCTTTTCCCAACAAACTCAACCACTTGTGCAACAACCCTCTGTTTCTAAATGGAATAGACAGAATACTGTCTCTATGAAATCGATTCCACCTAAGCCTAACAAAAATTCCATTTCTCCATTTGAGATAACATATGTCGAGTCTAATAAACAAATATTCCGAAACTGACAAGTTAAAGCACATGCAAGAACAACTTAGTACATTGACAAACAGAATAAACAAACTTACAGACCATTTTTTAGAGAGAATTCACCACCCACACAAGCCACCGGATCCAGATTTGAATTAAAGGCAATGGATAGATCACTCCCGTACTTTTTGGACCAGGAAATGGCTAATAGACACGGGATCTTTAAAGAATTATATCAATCCGGAAATAGTGCCACCTCATTGACGTAGGTTCAAAGAAACACTTATGGTAAAAATACCTGTGTGCGAAACACATGGGTCGGAATATATTTTATGTCCGACAGATAATATGTTTCCCAATAGTTTCTTTATGAAAATGTATCTATTCCAATTTTCCATTAGATATGACATACTGTTCGGACACGAGTCGATGAGTAAAATTAATGCTGATGTTTGTGATGTCAGGAGGGCGGCTGATCCCGTCCACAGACAGGCAATGTCAACTGGGCACTAACACTCATTCCAGGTCCTCCTTGGTTAACGGGGGCTGTATGTCCAGTTGATCACTCTGCTCACGAATCCCTACTGTCCCAATTGGGAGTGGCAGAACATCTATAATGCCAACCAGTAAAAAAAGAAGATTTTTTGATTGTTAAACACTACAAAATTAGGAATGGGGTTCACAAATAAAAAAAAATGCAGGTTCATTAATAATCTTTATTAGATCTTTGGTTACAATTACAATACACCAGTTATAAAGTTGAAAGAGAAATAGATGTGACTCAAACGCCTATTGGCTATGATATGTTTGTGATTATAGACACTTATAGAGAATCTTAGTATTTGTAACATTTATTATAAAGAGCGAATGCAAGTTTGCAGGAAATTCTAGCCCATTTAGTCACTGCCCTACAAAATATGCATTCTCTCTACTAACACTTATGTTTAAAATACTTCACTGGTAACAACACCGAGATAAAATCATCTTAAAGCCATCAACACTTAGGCCAGCCTTCAATGTAAATATATTATAAACAAAATATATTAATTTTTATTTTTTATTTTTCAAATATTTAAAATCTTAAACATCTTCCATTATAAATTAGTGATATGTATCATTAAAAGTATTTATTTATATTACTTACTTACCTCATTATAGTAGGAGCTATGATATGTATTAAATTGATTGATATGTATATTTAGTTTTTGTTGGAAATTATATACTGTGCCGATACAACCATAGAAAATATATATAGGGAATAAAGCGAAGGGGCTTCTGCTACTTTGATGATATACGGCGGAAGAGAGAGAGCCGACATGTTAGAGGAAGACGGGAGTCTTGCCTGTGATTCTCTTTTCACCTGCTGTTCTCTCCATCTCTATCTTGGGAGCGTGGTCTGAAGCTACTGGCCCTATGCACACCATCGGGTCGCTGAAGTAGGAACACATCTACAACACACAAACAGGGCAAAACGATATTAAAATCAGTAACTGGGGAAAAAATGATAAATATAACTATATAAACTATGGAGCTGAGAGAAAGAGCAACGAGAAATGAAGATATAGTGATAAACTGGAAACATTGTAGGCAATCGATTTATACATTGTTCATGATTTTTTTTTATTTATTTATTCTTACGATAATCGCATTTTGGCGCAGGAGCGATTTAGCGACGAAGCAGTTAAATTCCTATAATCACTTTATTATATTAACGTAAGTATTCTCATTTCTGCAAATATTTTCAGTATTGTCCTACATTATAATTTTTGTGGAAATGTTGTTAACAGTGGCGGCTCGCGTATAGGCACTGTGGAGCTGCAGCACCCCCAATTTCCACTTGATGTTATCTATAACATTTAATATTCATTTTTCTTTAATTCTTTCTTTATACCTGTATAATATATAATCCTTAAGCTTAATGCAGTAACCATCCCCCATTTTATGGAAAAAGATACAAAAATCTTTGTATGGAACTGTGAGCTTCACAGTTCCAGAGGCGAGGTGTTTGGCTGTTGTGCACATGCCCTCAGAGGAAGCTCCACAAGGGACAGAGAGCACTGTCTTTCCCGCAGTGCCGACCGAATAGATTAAGCTTGAACTGGAACAATTTAGGTTAAAGTAATTAAAAAATGTTTGATTTTGTTCTTTTAGGATTTTATCAAGTTTCTGAATAAATTTTCTTTTTATACATGTTTGTTTCCTTTTACACAATTTTAAAATAAAGGCTAAAAATTTTCTGGAGCAGCACCCCCGCTAATTTTAGCTACGAGCCGCCACTAATTGTTAGATTTCAAGTAGTGAAATACGCGGTCTATTTACTGGCTACAATCATGTAGTAATTCAGTGGAAGAGTATGGCAGGTCTATGTGAGTCCTTAGATAGCAGTCAGTTAGTATATGTTTCATACTAAGTTTACAGTTACAGTGTTGGTAGTAGGTTTCGTCTTCTCCAGTAAATAATTAAATTCTTAATCTCGTTAAAACTAGTTCTTCTCTTCTAATTAGCCTTTTTGAGGAAGGCCATTCACCAAGTATAGGTTTCAGTTCTCGAAGTTTGATGTCAGTTGTGGTAAACTAAGATTTCTGCCATGAATTGAGTATCATATATTTTTCTTGGGCTTGAATATCTTGGAATGTACAATAAGTGGTGCCGTGAGTTCTTCTTTGAGTAGCTGATTTGGTCAATTCGTCTACTTGTGTGCTTTGTCTAATGTTTGTATGTCCGGGTAACCAGTACACAGTTATTCTTTTGTTTAATGCCTGGATTTTGTGAAATATGTTCGAGATGAGTGGTTGAGAATTATATATGTATTCTGATGAATGTAATGAGTTAAGAGAGTCGGTGAAAATAATGGTGTCCGTGTCTGTAGTTTCAGGAATGTTGTCTATCGCCAGTTTGAGGGCTTCGAGCTCAGCTGTATATATGCTTGTTTCATCTGCCAGCTTTATTTGAAAGTTAGCTGAGCCAAAACTTGCAGCTGTCCCTGATGAATCTCTGATTCAGAGATTTTCTGCATCTATGAATGATGTAAGTGGTCCATGTCTTGGAGTCAAAGATTAGACCTCATATTTTTATGTTATTAGCCACAGAGATTGGGATATTGTAAAGAGTTAGGTTTAGTGAAGGAAGTATTCTTTCCATAGATAAAATAATTGCTTTTGTTTTATGAGATGAGTATTTGAGGCCATTCCCACGACTCCATTCTTCTAAACTGTAAATGTTATTCTGAAGAAGTTGTACTGCGTGTTCGATTGCGCGTGTGCAAATGCAAATAAATAGGTCATCTACATACAAATAATAGTATACACTGTTAGGCATAACATAGCGGACGCTGTCTATAGCTATTAAGAAAAGGGTGGTGCTTAAAACACATCCTTGGAGAATTCCATTTTCCTGTGCATATCTACTGGAATAATTATGACCAATTTTTACTCTAAATGCACTATTCGATAGAACATGTTTAACAAATGTCATAAATTTTCCTCGAATATTCCATTCATAGAGTTTTTGTAATATAGTTTCTCGCCAAACTGTATCAAAAGCCTTTTTGATATCAAACGAGACAGCAACAATAGAGTTTTTGTTTAAGAATGCATTTCTAATATCTCTTTCCAATCTAACAATGTGCTCCATCGTCGAGTGGTTTGGTCTGAATCCGCATTGGTAACCAGAAAGTAATTTATTCTTCTCCAAATACCATAACAATCTCTTGTTTAACATCCTTTCAAAAAGCTTACAAATGCAGCTGGTTAAAACAATTGGTCGGTAACTAGTAGCAAGTGTCTTATCTTTATCGGGTTTAGGGATTGGTATGATGATTGATTGATTCCATGTGTCTGGATATTCACCTGTATCATACGCTCTATTGTACAAATTCAGAAGTTCCACAATACCTTTATTGGATAGATTCTTTATCATATCATAATTAATACCATCATCCCCTGGCGATGTCTCTTTGACCTGCGATAAGGACAATTTGAATTCATTTAATGTAATTGGATCATTCAATGGGTTATATTGATCGTCATCAACATTTGTTTCATTAAAAAGAAAATTATTTTTATGCATTAGTGAATCTTATTTGCAGGATTTTGATGGTTTAGAGATGATAAAAAATCTATCAACAAGATTTCTTGCTACTCCAGACAATTTATTCTTACAAACTCTTAGCGCTTTCGGGAATTACATTACCATCATCAGGGCTACAAACTATATAGCACCATAATTACGAAGTCTAAAAATATTTTTAAAAATGTACATAATAGGTTATATTAAAAAAACAGTCAATAAAACTATGAAGTTTACAACAATAACTTGTATCTATAACATCATATTTATAATTAAAATATAATAAATTAATAATGGCTTACTGACTATCTAAATATCAAAATCACAAAATAACAATAATAGTTAGATAGTAAGCCATTATTAATTAACCATATTTTAAATACAAATATGCTGTTATAGATACATGTTATAATTTTAGACTTTATATTAGCAGATTTCCCTTAAGGGAAATCTGCTATTGAGGTCGTACTCATGAGGCGATTTTCGAAGTTTTTCTTCACATGTCCATCGATCCTACGCAGGAGGTCCGTTCAAAACTGTATATATATATATATATATATATATATATATATATGTGTATATATATGTATATATATATATATATATATATATATATATATATATATATATATATATATACATATATTTGTCTGTTACCGCTCTAGCGGTCGCAATTTTTGTTTGATCGTTACCAAACTCGATATTTAGTCGTTTTATATAAAAAAAAAGATCAAGTAACGGCTGAAATCGGACCAGTGGGAGGGGGGGGGGGTTTAGAGAGGAGGAATTTCGAAAATTCGAAATTTCTCCGTTAAAATAAGTAGGATCGAAAAAATTTATAGAAACAATCTTATTGCAAATTAAATTTACTATAAATATTGTTAAATACATTTATTCCCTATCTTGAATATTAACCGAGATATTTGCATTTTTATGAAATTTGGGCCGATAACGGATTTTTGAATTTCTAGCGAAAAGCTAGTTCCGCCCTTTGCCGTAACCGTTCGGCTCTCCTAAGGAGATTTCTCTATTGTATAACATCCCGTGGGAAATCTGCTTAGTTTACGCAGCCCCTGCGTGACGGACTTTTTTCGCTTACTGATTGATTTTTTTAATGTGACCTACTATATACATTTTTCTAATATTTTTAGACTCTTTATTTGTTTCGGGATCGAAGAGGCGTCCCATAAAAAGATGTATAGGGAGATGCCCCTTCGCCCCATTTGTGAATTGAGAGAGTGGACTGTATAGTAAAAGGGAGGGTGGTGTAAATTATAAAGCATGGATGGATATAATAAAATATAATTAAGTGATATCAATAATAATGAGAACAAATAATAAAATGAAATTGTTGATCTGTTAAAATCTAATGATGTTCCAATTGGCGAGCTGCTGTGGGTTGGTTGGAGCTGGTGGTGGAGCTGGTTGCTGTGGTGATGCCCATTATTGGGTTAATGCCCGTTGGCTTCGATGTGTGACGAATTTTGATATAAATGTGAGAACTCACTTTATTTATTGTCCATGTTTCTTCTCCTTCTTGTTTCTTCCCCGCTTCATCGCCCTACGGGCCCTTTTACGCCTACTCTTCCATTTTGAGGGGGTTTTCACCTCGATGATGAGAGAGAGCTCCTTTCTGCCGCACTAGACCCCCATCTTGTTCCCGTCTTCTTGCCCTCTCCTGTCGGTCCTCCTCGTGGCTGGATGCGCTGGCAGCCAGCTCCCCGGTCCAGGGCAAGGATGAGTGGACGGTGGATGACGTCATCGATGTCACGCATCTGCTTCACTCTTCGCGGAGTTCTATCTTCCGCGAACATTATTTATGGTGGTTTATTGTTTGTAGCTCTGACGATGGGAATGTAATTCCCGAAAGCAATAAGCGTCTGTAAAAATAAATTGTGAAGAGCCAGCAAACATTGTTACTGAATAACCTGATTCATCACCCTCACCATCAGCAGAAAATAAAAGTCCGTCACGCATGTGCTGCATAAACTAAGCAGATTTCCCTCGTGGAGTTTAACAATAGATAAATCTACATACTGGTACAACAAAACCGAGAATATTAAGAGAAGAAATACAAGCGGTAATACGAAATCTTTCCCCTCCCAACGAGAAGCGTCTGAAATGTAAACAAACAGGTCAGCTAACCTCTCACATCGAACATCTGGACGACTATTTGAGCTTGAACATTTTTGAAAACCAGGATGAAACTGCAAATTCTTAACTTGAGTTCATTGCATCCAGAGAACAATATATTTTTCTGCCAGGATAAGAAAGATTGTTGAACTTTCGCAAAATTGAATTGATCTGAAGGAAATTACTTCGATTAAACATACGTATATAGTTAAATCGTATTTTCAATGCATATTAAAAACCTGCATTAATTTCGCATCAACCCAATAGATGTTCGAATGGGTATCAAGTTTTAGAGGAGGGGCAAGGGGAATTGTATAGCCATGGAGATTAGATTGGCTTTGCATAGAGGTAGTATTAAATGCACAGTGAGGTAGCTGCATCTACCTCGCTGGGGAAATTTAATAGCTAGAACAGGGCCATTACTGCCTGCCTACAGCTGGAATTATTCATGATATACCTCTATTCAGAGGTTCACTCAGCGATAACCATCATTATGGCTCTTCAACTGACGCTATATTTTATTCAAATTACAAACAGCCCACACATGGAGTTAAAAAAATAGAAAATTGGTGGTCTGATTTTCTGAACATTTAACTTTATTCAATACATTATCACTAGATTTCTCTAAAGGGAATTCAGATACTGGTGTCGTACTCATTACACACACACACACACACACACATAGATATTTGTCTATTAACGCTCTAGCATTCGCAATTTTAGTTTGATCATTACGAAGCTCGATATTTAATCGTTTTTGTAAAAAGAAATACGCAGTTCATAAATGGCTGAAATCGGACCAAGGGGATGGTAGGTTTCGAGTGGGTATTTTAGAAAATTCAAAAGATCTCCGTTACTATCCGTCGCATAAAACCAATCTTATTTAAAATTGAATTACCTATAAATGATGCTCAGTTTAGGCTTCTGCTTTTTAGTGAACCCCTATTCCTACTCATGTCATATTAACAATAAGCTGTTAACCACTGTTTTCCAACGTAAATTACCAAATATTGTTTTCACTCAACATTTACTTTGTGAGATAAGTGTATTCCTTAAATATTATAAAACTGAAGTGTATTCCTTAATTTCTTAATTATGGTGGAACTGAAGGATATCCCATATAATTCTTAAATTTGACGAAACTGAAGTATATCCCATAAATATCTTAAATATGATGAAACTGAAGTATATTCCTTAATTTCTTAAATATGATGGAACTGAAGGATATCCCATATATTTCTTAAATTTGACGAAACTGAAGTATATCCCATAAATTTCTTAAATATGATGAAACTGAAGTGTATTCCTTAAATTTCTTAAATATAATGAAACTGAAGTATATTCCTTAAATTCCTTAAATTTAATGAAATGAAGTATGTTCCTTAAATATGATGGACCTGAAGTTTATTCCTTAAATATGATGGACCTGAAGTTTATTCCTTAAATATGATGAAACTGATGTATATTCCTTATTTATGATGAACCTGAAGTATATTCCTTAATTATGATGAAATTGAAGTATATTCCTTAATTTCGTAAATATGATAAAACTGAAGTACGTATATCCCATATATTTCTTAAAAATGATGAAACTGAAGTATATCCCATAAATGTCTTAAATATGATGAATCTGAAATATATTCCTTAAATTCTAGTGTCGCCAGAACTACTGCTATTTATGCGGCCAACGACTTTTTTTTTTGTCATTTCAAGCAATATTCTAAATTTAAACGTCTTTCCTCCGCCATCAGGATCACCTGAGGTACACTGCAAATATCGGGAGCCACACATTTAAAGACAATTATAAGGTCATTTTAAAAGATAAAAAAAAAAGAACTTTATTATTTAAAATAAACTAGTATAATTTATTTGAATAACAAAATGTAATTACAAATTAGAGTTATCCCAAAACTGGACTATGCCGCACATTAGCCGGATAAAGCGGTCGTCCCGACCACATCAACTCTGCAAGGTAGCTGCAACCAACTGGTACAATAATAAACCATCACCAAATGCTGTTAATAAACCATCACTAATTTCCCGATAACAAAAGAAGCAGGGTGACTAAGATAACCTAGTCAAGTATGGACCACCATAGGCACCACCAGTATATAATAGGGGTTAGGGGTTTGGAATCAGTAAATATTTTATCTGTAAGTAATGAATAACCTCCCGTTAACTATTTTCTCATTTATAAATTCCAGAATTGTTATTTTAAATAATATAGTTTTTTTTTTTTAATTATGATTTAATAATCGTCTTAAAATGGGTGGCCTCCCAATGTTCCATAAATAGCGATCAAAATATTGGCAAGTGACAGCCAAACACAGACTTTGGTTAAGGAATCTTGTTGTATAATACAGGCTCTGCGATATTTAAATCAGTTCTGATTACAGGCTCATCTTGGATTAGAGAAGCGGCCAGTAAAATCTTTATTCCTCGTGGATATTAAAAGAAAAGGGGGGGGGAGGTAGGAGAGCGCCTTTACTGGAGTTTTTCTTTACGAAATTAAGTTTTTGTTTCCTGGATTTATAATTCCCCACAATGGCAATGGGGGTGGGGCGAGGGACGGAAATTTTATTCATTTTTATCAGGTCTCTTTGGACTGCTTTCTTTTATTCTCTCGCCTAATGAATATTTCAGCCTCGGATTAATCTTATAGTGCGATTTTATTTACATAAATTATGTTAGCAACGCTAATTAAAAACTACTGATTCGTTCAGAAAATTAAAATCTCTTCAATGAACAGAGAGAGTGGTTATATTCGAAACTTGGCTGGCGAGAGAGTTTCACCCCCTACTGCTTATGAAAAAATCTTTCACGCAGGGGCTGCGTATAATAAGCAGATTTCCCACGTGCAGGTATAGCATGCTTTTGATCTGTCATCACGTGTTCTCTAATTATGTGCATGAGTTGGAGGTGGGGGGAGCTTACTGAACTCTTCGAGAAACCAAACTCGATTAATACTAGAGTAAGCAAAAATGCAAAGAACAACAATTGTAGAGCATCAACAGTTGGTTATGGAAACTGGAATGGCATCTGACAGACACAAAACTACGAGACGTAAAGGACACTATTCGTGAATGGCTGTCAAGTAATCGGGACACTAGAAGAGATGAAGTAGTCCTTGCTCGTTTGAGGCATGGCCATTCACGGATAACACACTGACACCTCATGACTAGGACTGAACCAGCTTTATGCACACTGTGCAATACACAACTAACTATCAAACACTTACTTACAGACTGCAGACCAGGCCTTACCCACCAACCTATCACAACTACTAGACAGCAACAGCCCATACATCGCGACAATCATCAAACACTTCCAATAGGCATATCTTTTCAACTACATTTAAAACCTTTATCGAACCTTAACATGAATAATTAGAATCTGCTATCATTAATATGCACAGGAGAAAATGTAACCGTGCCCTGCGACCTACGAATGTAGATATTTTAACATATTTTCCTTTTGTGGCTATACTAACTTTAAGCTTTATAATATAAGAAGTGTGAATCGCTAAAATTGCGACACACCTAATTAAAAAAATAATCAATAGTTGGTTCTTGCACATTTTGCGATTTGAGAGATATTTCAAATTTTCGAAACCAACGTCCCACCTGGCCAAATTCAGCAATTAACGAACAGTATTTAGTTTTACATAAAACTCTTATATATATATATATATATATATATATATATTGAGTTTCGTAACGATTAAACAAAAATTGCGACCGCTAGACACTCTATCGGACGCAATTTTTCCAACATATATATGCACATATAATTATGAACGGACATGATTTTAGTCATGTCTTGGGTAGGATAGATGGACTTTTGAGGAAATTTTTCGAATATCGCGTAATGAGTACTACCTCAATAGCTGATTTCCTCGAGAGAAATCTGCTAAAAACAATGTGTCAGTCTTTCAGTATGAAATTTGATAACAATAATACTCGGATCGCTCAGAAATACTTGTTCATTTTATATCGGGTTTTTATTCTACAGCTCATACCTGGGCAAATAGATTATTTTGAAAGCTGTGTAGCCCAAACCGCTCGGTGGATATTCAAGATTGAATGATCGTTTGGTTCCTCGTGGTCGTTTTTTGCTTTGAAAAATTGACTAGTTCCCGGCGAGATAAGCCCTTCCGAGGTTTTTTCTTCCGAACCTCCCCCGCGACACATTAAATTCGGAATATCTCTGGCCTTTTCGAGTATCGCTTTACCGATCGGGGAAAACTCTCGTATACACCCCCTTCCGGTCGTCACCATAAACTGGAATAACCGCCTTCTGCCGTCCCGACAAGGAAAAATCGAACTCGAAAGTAAACTTTCTTTTCTGCGCGCCATGAAACACCTGTTCTATCGAGTTCTTTTTCCCAGATTTCCCATATTTTCTCAAGTCAGAGATCATAGACTTACCATCATTAAACTCACGAGCCAGATTTGAAGAAGTTTTTCGACGGTCGAGGCACGATAGGATGATGCACTTGTCACTTTATGACCATGTTCTATCCTTCCTTTTAGCAGGCTTTGTTTAGCAATATTTAATAACCACTTTGGAAAAAATTAATACTGAATAAAGTCATTCTTCAGCCTACTTATTGGAGAAGAAGAAGAAGTTAGGAAATCATAGCAAGAATAGACAAAAACCATTCCTGCAAATCCAACTATACATCGGCTTGTTTTAGAAGAATTTCTTCTTCGGGCCCTCCGTCGGGCGCGTAATCTCTTAGATACACAGTTTCTAGAAAAATATTTGTCACACCTCCTAGTCCGAGTTATGTGGTTTATAGGACTCCCCCTCAAGATCGTTGTGTCACTGTGTTTAATGAAACGTGTGTCACCTGTCATTCAGTTTAATCTCCTAGATACCACGCGCCCGATCTCGTAAGTTTTTTTGAAATCTGTATTTCGTAAATATATACATCAATTAAGTTTCTCTTTATTAAATGGAATCACATAAACCTAATTATCTATTATTTTGCTCATACATGAGCTCCCTAAAGAACTTATACAAGATAATACTGTAGGACGCAGTGACAACAGTACACGTTTACCACGCGAACTAAGCCTGAAACTTGAAGAGTACAGAGACTCACTGGACCATACAATGATCTCAAGTACAAAAACAGCATAAACAAGTCCCTCCGCTACAATGAACAAATGAAAATCATGTGAAACTGAAAAAAAAAAAGTTTAAGACGTGTGCATTTAAACAATTTCAATTGATATTTGTATTTTACAAATTATAGCACACTGTTTTAATAATAAAGAATCTATGATGAACTTGATTGTTTTATTTACCAAGCTTTTTATATTATAATACTGATCAATTTTGAAAATTATTTACTTCTTTCAAGCAAATACTACCTCTGTTATGGTTTCTAATCACACACCGAACATTTTAGTGCAATATATATATATATATATATATATATATATATATATATATATATATATATATATATATATATATATACAGTAGAGCGTCGATAATCCGGACTAATTAATGTCAGACCACATCCGTATTTTCGAAATATCCGGATTTTTGAACATCGATATAAAAACATCGTTTTAAGAACAATTTCATACTACATATGGTGAAAGGAGCATAAAAATCGTTAAATATATTTATGCATATAGTTTATTAATTAATATGTAACTAAAAATATGTGCATATGTATTTCATATAAAAATAAACGTTAGAAGTTAAAATTTATCTAAAAAATAGTTATACAAACAGATACAACAACAACAAACAACCAGATATGTCAAAAAAATATCGAACTACATATACATATACATATATGTATATGTATTCACAAATAAATAAAAACTCTCACATGAATGGGTTCAGCTAGCATGAAAAAAGTCATCTATTTTCTTTTGTGTTAACTGTGAAAGACATTTTTCACTTTTGACATACTGAAACTGACCTACTGGGGTTGGGGGTTTATTTCAGTGGAAACAGACAGGAAATAACATTTGTAAGGAAGGAGCCCGGCTTAGCGGTTTTGGTTTCTCGGAACTTACATACTGAAAAATTTGGTTCTAGGAATTACATGCAGTCTCCTCCCTGATATTTTTCTAGACGATAATCAATTCTTTCCCGGGCTTCAGAAACTTCAGTTTGGCTTGTCTCGTGTGCATTGCGTATCGCTAAAAGACGCAAACCATATATATATATATATATATATGTTTTTTTTTTGTTTTTTTTAAATCTCTGGAATAAGTCCGGATTTTTGACGTTCGGATTATCGACGCTCTACTGTATATATATATCAAAAAATGTATTTTCTTAAAAAAAGTTAAGGAGGGTATCTGAGATACACGCGCCAAGAGGCAGAATATTCTTGATGACCCCGACCGAGGGTTAAGAATTATCTTGGACTGTTTATAAAAGAGATTTAACTCTCCATCGGGCGCACCTCTGGACGAAACAAAATCGGGCGCACCCGGCCTGAGAGGCCGCTCACATATTTTAAACCCCCACTACCCAACTAATTAATTTTAATTTAAAACGCTGGTTTAAATTTAAACAGACTTCGCTAGGATCTTTGGAAACCAAATATAATATTTATAACGTAAAATATTGTTTTTATTAGAATAGAATGAAGCTTATACTAAAACAAGTAAAATTGATCAGGCGCATTCGGCCTGAGAGGCCAGAGTTAGACTAGCACTTATTTCTCAAGATATCGACGAACTTCCATATAGAATAGCATTAATCTTAGTAAAAGGGACGATTGCAATAGATATATCTTGAAAAAAAATCATCTTCGAAATTAAGGAGCAATTGGGCGCAGTCGGCCTCACAAGCCAGCTAGGGACCAGACGGGGTGGATGAAGGATGGCAATAGACTATAGTAGGAGATTCTAAGCATGAACACGAATCAGGAAATTACTGGGAATGGCCCCTCACAGGGGAAACGGAATGAGGCGTGGTATCAAAAAGTATGTTTTCCTGGCCTCTCAGGCTAGCTGCGCCCGACGGAGGGTTAATACCAGTTCGGATTAACGAACGAATGTTATGTTTTATATGTTATATAATAATATTTTTCCTTCCCTTTTTTTAATTTTTTGTATTTATGCTTTCTTTATGAAAAAATATTATGTAGCGAACCCTCCAAGTAATCTTTACATTTCTCTCGCTCACTCTCACTCTCTCTCTCTCTCTCTATATATATATATATATATATATATATATATATATATATATAGAGAGAGAGAGAGAGAGAGAGAAAAGAGAGAAATGGCATTATAGCATTGTTTTTACGAACTTCCACATTATGGAACACGTGGTGTACTTAGAGCCACCTTAACCCCTTAACTCACTTGGCTTAGCTGAGCCGTTAACGGCCTTATTTGATATGATGTCACAAGCTCGTTATCAGCATTGGCTGATAACGGCATTGACCAACTAATAAGAAGAGCTGTTCTATATAAGCCTCAGTGCGTCACGACTACCTGCCAGACCCTGGAGTATCCTTGGAGAGCCCTTCGTCTGACGAGCATCTCGTTGTCAGCATTGGCTGATAACGGCTTTGGCCAACTGATAAGAAGAGCTGTTCTATATAAGCCTCAGTGCGTCACGACTACCTGCTAGACCCTGAGTATCCTTGGAGAGCCCTTCGTCTGACGAGCAGCTCGTTATCAGCATTGTCTGATAACGGCATTGGCCAACTGATAAGAAGAGCTGTTCTATATAAGCCTCAGTGCGTCACGACTACCTGCTAGACCCTGAGTATCCTTGGAGAGCCCTTCGTCTGACGAGCAGCTCGTTATCAGCATTGACTGATAACGGCATTGGCCAACTGATAAGAAGAGCTGTTCTATATAAGCCTCAGTGCGTCACGACTACCTGCTAGACCCTGAGTATCCTTGGAGAGCCCTTCGTCTGACGAGCAGCTCGTTATCAGCATTGTCTGATAACGGCATTGGCCAACTGATAAGAAGAGCTGTTCTATATAAGCCTCAGTGCGTCACGACTACCTGCTAGACCCTGAGTATCCTTGGAGAGCCCTTCGTCTGACGAGCAGCTCGTTATCAGCATTGGCTGATAACGGCATTGGCCAACTGATAAGAAGAGCTGTTGTATATAAGCTTCAGTGCGTCACGACTACCTGCTAGACCCTGAGTATCCTTGGAGAGCCCTTCATCTGACGAGCATCTCGCTATCAGCATTGACTGATAACGGCATTGACCAACTGATAAGAAGAGCTGTTGTATATAAGCTTCAGTGCGTCACGACTACCTGCTAGACCCTGAGTATCCTTGGAGAGCCCTTCGTCTGACGAGCATCTCGTTATCAGCATTGACTGATAACGGCATTGACCAACTGATAAGAAGAGCTGTTCTATATAAGCCTCAGTGCGTCACGACTACCTGCTAGACCCTGAGTATCCTTGGAGAGCCCTTCGTCTGACGAGCAGCTCGTTATCAGCATTGGCTGATAACGGCATTAGTCAACTGATAAGAAGAGCTGTTCTATATAAGCCTCAGTGCGTCACGACTACCTGCTAGACCCTGAGTATCCTTGGAGAGCCCTTCGTCTGACGAGCAGCTCGTTATCAGCATTGTCTGATAACGGCATTGGCCAACTGATAAGGAGAGCTGTTCTATATAAGCCTCAGTGCGTCACGACTACCTGCTAGACCCTGAGTATCCTTGGAGAGCCCTTCGTCTGACGAGCATCTCGTTATCAGCATTGGCTGATAACGGCATTGGCCAACTGATAAGAAGAGCTGTTGTATATAAGCTTCAGTGCGTCACGACTACCTGCTAGACCCTGAGTATCCTTGGAGAGCCCTTCGTCTGACGAGCAGCTCGTTATCAGCATTGTCTGATAACGGCATTGGCCAACTGATAAGAAGAGCTGTTCTATATAAGCCTCAGTGCGTCACGACTACCTGCTAGACCCTGAGTATCCTTGGAGAGCCCTTCGTCTGACGAGCCTCTCGTCAAGCCTACAGCACATCATTATCTCTGCTTTTTCTCAACTTCTCCCTATTTACGCATCATTCCGCTTAAAAAAAAAAAATGTCTTCAAATGCCCATCGATCCTGCCTAGGAGATAAAAAAAGTCCGTCACCCAGGGGATGCGTAAACTAAGCAGATTTCCCACGAGACATTTTACAATAGAGAAATCTGCATACTTTTAAAACTTACCACCGTGAATAAATACAAACAGTAACGAAAAATCGTTCAGTTAATTTTAATCTTAGTTGCGCGATCATAGCATACTCGACAAATCAGCGTCCCAAAATTGGACCTGGAATGGGTGGGGCTAGAGGGGGGCGGGGTGATTCGCAAATTCAAAATATCTTTGTTACTAAGGGTCGGTTACAAAAATCGAACATAATGAATCTTTTTGAACATTCAATGCTATTTACGTGTTTGGTAATTGAAATGAAGGGTTGACAGTACAATTATCGACAGACAATGAAGATGGTGCCTTTGCATCTATAGCACAATGCCAGCTGTACTCGACCATCAGCCAGTGACGACGGTCCCCACCGAGAGGTATCACAAACACTATATAAGTGTCGTTTGACACTTTTAGCAGATTTCCCTTAAATCAGATACTGAGGTTGTTTTCATGTTAGTCTAAAAAAAAAAAATTCCATCGATCCTATCCCTGAGATGACGAAATTGAGATCTATTCAAAATTGTAGGTATATATATATATATATATATATATATATATACCTCTATATATACCTTCTCTCCGTGTCTGCTCTAGCAGCCACAATTTGTATTTGATCATTATAAAACTCGATATATAAAAGTTTTGTATATTTTATTTATTTTATTTTATTTGGGTTGTTGCCCACATCGAAGGTGATTGATAAGATCTCTAATTGTTAAGGGTAGTTAGAATAATATATTTACTCCGCCATGTAGTTACCTTTGTTGTACTTTTATTTATGTTTTTATATGCTGGAAAATATTTCTTAAATATCTGATTGTTTCTCATATCCGTGCTTTTTCTAAATGAATATAATAAAAGTTATCCCTTTTAAATCTTTTTAAGTATGCTGTACACCTACTCTATTTTATACTATATGTTTTTGTAAATGTGTATATGTTTCAGATATGTTAGTATTTGTGGAATATATTGACTGCTGTCAGTTAATAGTTCTGTCATATCGTGGGGTATGTGAAAGTTTTCTCGTTGGATGCAGTCTGTCAGTATGTGTTTTATCGTAAGGTGTTTGTTGCAGTATTTGCATATAGGGTTGTCAGTCCTTGTCATACAGTGTCTATGTGTGGCCGATCCTGAGTCTGGCAAGAACAACTTCCTCCCGTCTAGTACTCCTATGCCTAGTAGCTTTGTACATAAACTATACAATTAAAGATCTAGTACGTAGACTGCTGAAATCCGACCATTGGGAGGGGGGTTTCGAAAGCTCAAAATATTTCCGTAATTATGAGTCGAATCGAAAAATGTAATAGAGCCAACCTTGTTAAAATATATTGTACAGTTGTTGCAGTATTTTTTTTTTTCAATAACGTAATTATTTAGAGGAAATCAGCTTTTGAGGTAGTACTCATGACGGCATTTTCGAAAAATTTGCTCGATGTCCATAGATCCTACCTAACAGATGACGTAAATGACGTCTATTCAAAACTGGCTATATATATATATATATATATATATATATATGACATTTATGAATATATATATAGACACACACACAAAATTTCCTGAATATATATATATATATATATATATATATATATATATATATATTTGCCTGTTAACGCTCTGGGGTTGCAATATTTCTTTGATCGTTACCAATCTCGATGTTTATACGTTTTCTGTATTCGTTAACGGCTGAATTCGAATCCTTGCGAGAGAGAGTCGCGTATTTAGACAAGTGTGACGAGATTTTGAAAAGATTGTGCCGAAAGACGGAGGGTCGGTCAAAAGTGTATATTTATTTGATGAGCTCCGCATCGTCTAGCCCAGTATAGGAATGATACACTAGACATAACTGTATAACCCTTTGATGTATGCCGACAACCTATATAAAATGTCGGGCCACTTTTTTGAGCGATCAAACGAGATATTTTTTGTCACCTGTCTTGAGTTCACACTTCAGTGCTCAGTGCGTACTCAGTGCAGTGCGGTCAACAATAAGCTGTTTTTAAAAGAAGAATCACATTATGTGCCGAGGCTCAAATACCAAATATTGTATGAACAGTTTAGTGCCGTGTTTAATACATCAAATACGCGAAGTAATTGATGACGCCATCAATTTATGTTTATATTTAAGGCACTTGAAAATGCAGTGCCGTCTTTCTGTGAAATTCAGCTCTAATGTTTACATTCTTAATTGGCTGAAATCGCATCAAAAATAAGGGCTGGGCCGAAACTTCAAAATGTCTCATTTATTATGTTCCGAAACATTTTAAAGGACCGATCATGATATATTCTTGATGCTCTACAGTTGTTGTTATATGCACTTTCTCCGTACCTCAAATATAAAACCAGTTATTTGTAAAGATATTTGCTCAAAAGACTTTTGTCAAATGAACATGGCTTCACAGCCGTTTCCGAAGAGTGTTTGGAAAACACTAAACTACACGACGTTTAGTTCAGACGATGTTCTGGACTTTCATCCGTTTATCACGCTGATGAGTTACCGTAAGTACGAAAACGATAAACCAAAGTCCCACCAACCGAAACAAGTCAATCGGTGATAAACGGATGAAAGTCCAGAACATCGTGTGAACTAAACGTCGTGTAGTCTTGTGAGTTATTTGTACTTTCGTGTATTCAGCATCAGTATTCCCCCACTTTTACTCTTCCGATTTTGAGTTAGAAATATAAAATATAAGGTTAGACACGATCACAAGTGCGTTATATGGGAAATGTGCTCAGTTACCGCAGCCAGGCTTTTAAACCACTCGATCTGGGTACTCGGCACTCGAATCCCCTCCATCTAACGACCCAATTCACAGTTACTTGGAAAGTACACAATTTATGAACTGTGAGTGGCTATCGTCCCGATTCTACTAGCTCGATAATTAGTTGGAAGCGGCGAGAATAAAGCATTTAATTAAAGGCTTTGTTTGAGTTGAAGTTAAGCAGGAACCTGAATAGCATAGCTAATTCCAACTTCACAAATTATGCTTTGAGCGTGCTATCAACTTGCTGTCAAAGGCCTCGGATAACAACTCCTTTATAGGGTCTGGGTTAATGTGTACTTTGCCTAGAATAAACCAACGAGCGTATAATACAAACCCAGCCTACGATACTCGTATAAACAGGTTAATTCCAAAGGGACATGGACCTTTTCATTTCGTCCATTTATAAATATGTGGGACGCCATGGCAAATGGAATACAATCAACGCCCTAGTGACCCTCATATTCCCTTGTTAGGTTGCATCAAAATAAGGTTTACCTGTTCACGAGGCGATACGATAGCTATTTTATACACGTAATAAACACTATAAAAATACATCAAGGGAAATCATTGAGGTCGTACTCATGACGCGATTTTCTTTTTTCCAATTTTTCTTCAAATGTCCATCGATCCCACCCAGGAGATGACGAAAATGAGGTCCGTTCAAAACTCTGTGTGTGTGTCTGTGTGTGCATATATATATATATATATATATATATATATATATATATATATATATATATATATATATATATATATATAAAATTCTAACCTCTGTCTGTACATGGATTTTTTTTCGCGAAATTTCACGATAACTTTTTGTTTCACACGTCATAGACACCATAACTGCATTTTGATTCTTTCGTGTATGTTTGTTTGTTTGTTTGTTACCTTTTCACGCATAAACAGCTGAACCGAAATTTATGAAACTTGGTATGTATATTACTACTAGCCCAACTTAGACTTTAGGCTATACTAATATTCTCTGAGACGAACAGGAGTGGAGGTTATAAGGGAGGCCTGACATTAAAAATAGCGATATTTCGTTTCCTATTGGTTTTTCGGCAAATATGCACATAACAAAAGTTATTTATTTTATTATTTAGAGTAACTTTTGTTATATAAACTTTCGTCGATACCTAAATATAAATGAGTTATACGCTAAAAATTATAGCGGGAGCCAACAATTTTATTTGGCACAAAAGAATCAACCGAACTAAATAAAACTCCGTACGTGTATTAGGTTTAACGCCTTCATTATAACAAGCCATACCATCATTTCTAGGGACGGGCAGGAGTGGGGGTTGTAAGGGAGGACCGAATTTTATCAAACTTGGTATGTATATTACTACTTACCCAACTTAGTCTTTAGGCTATATTAATATCCTTTGAGACGAACAGGAGTGGGGGTTATAATGGAAGCCTAAATTTAAAAATAGCAGTATTTCGTTTTCTATTCGTTTTTCGGCAAATACGAACATAGCAAAAGTTGTTTATTTTGTTATTTAGATTAACTTTTGTCATATTCATTTTTGTCTTTTAACAAAGAATAAACGAGATATACACTATAAGCTAAAGCGGGAGTCAACTATTTCATTGGTCGCTAACAATTGAATCGAACTTAAAAAAACTTGGTATGTCAATTAGCACAAATTCTTCCATGATTATTAGCTATATTAAAATTTTTAGGTTAGAACGGGAGTGGGGGTTATAAGGGAGGCCTGAAATAAAAATTCGCGATATTTCGTTGGCTATTTGATTTTCGACAAACATTCACATAACAAAAGTTGTTTAATATGATATTTAGATTAACTTTTGTTTTATACATTTCTCCAGGAACAATGTGTGGAGAAAGTAATTTGCGTAGAAATATTATATTATAGAAAAATTAATTCAATCTATTTTAATATTTTGTCCTTAATAACTAAAATCTATGCATAATGCACAGGAGACGGGAAATATGACAATTTGGAGGACAGTCAAGACTTACATAAAAAATTAATTTTATTATTAACAAATGCCAACAACGGGTATTAAACCTAAACACTGGGACGGGTAAATGTCAAAATATTGTGCAAAGTAAAGACTTGCCAAAAAAATACCATCACCATTCAGCCTCAAATAAATTCCCGAGCGAAGCTGGGTATCTGAGCCATTTTTGAATATAAATAAAATTATTTTTCGGGTAATACTATTATTTAATTCCATCAGGTAGATAAATTATTAAAATAATTCTTTGAATCAATATTCTAAGGAAAAGGATGGAGATCCTGGAGCGGAAGGAGGCCGGAGCCTGAACAGTTAATTGAGTTAACTTATTTCCTGTGAAATGATTTCCCCTGAGCTCTACTATTACGAAAATAATCTAATTACAAAACTATGCTTAAAGTATATGAGCTCGGATTGGTTTTTGACAGGAAATAAGTTTCATTATAGAGGATATTTAATTTTAATAAATGATATACACGGTTATGATTTGAAGTATTCAAAAAGGTGAGATAAAAAGTGGAGATAGATAGATCAGGAACACATTTTTATTTATTCTTCAAAATTAAAATTTCTCATCTATACGTCGCCCGCCTGACCCTCACGGGAAACAACAATGATTTTGGGCTTATTTTCATTTATTCTTGAAATACAATTTTTTTTTTCTGTAAGTCGCCTGCCTGACCCTCACGGGAAAACAATGTGACCAGGCGGGAAGTGTAGTAAACATTGAAGCCTTGCTCAAAAAAATATACTATCATCATACAGCCTCAATCAAATGATTTCCCGAGCGAAGCCGGGTACCTTAGCTAGTATATATATATATATATATTGTCTGCTACCGATCTAGTGGTCGCAATCATTTTTTAATCCTTACCAAACTCAATATTTAGCTTTTTCATGTAAATAGAAAGATCAGGTTCTTTAAAGGCTGAAATCGGAAGAGGGGGAGTGGCGGTTTGGAGGGGGAGAAATTTGAAAATTCGAAATATCTCTGTTACTATAAGTCGGATCGAAAAATTTTATAGAGCCAATCTTATTGAAAATTAAATTTACTATAAATATTATTATATACATTTAGTCTCTATCTTGAATATTAACCGAGATATTTGCATTTTTCAGTTTTCAGCAAACCGCCACTTCTACTCATATTACACAAACAATACTCTGCTACATAATAAAACACATTAATCGAAGTTTAAATACCAAAAATTGTATTTATGAGACCTTTATTATACGAGATACATACAAATATGTCCTGGTGACCCCCCCCCCGTCTTAAGGTTTTGGGCTATTAAAATTTGATTGATTGAGATAACAATAGATAACATTCTGGCTCATTATTAATTACAGTACTAGATATAGTAAATAGTTCTCAATGAAATTAATATGTTATATTCTGATATATTTCAGTAATTGTTTTCTTTCCGGTGTGAGGCGGGCAGACCCGTTTGTTTACATTTCTAACCTAACGCTTCCTGTCGGCAGGTTATTGAAATTGGATGAAACATTTCTTATTTCCGTTTGTATTTATTCTCGGTGGTGTTGTGTTACCAGTATGTAGATTTATCTATTACTAATCTTCACGAGGGAAATCTGCTTAGTTTACGCAGCCCCTGCGTGATGGACTTTTTATGTCTGGGAAGTATACATTATATCCATGAAGGTATATAGTATATTCAGTAAGGTATAACATATATTAACTGAGCAGAGTTAATAAATTCCAGAAATAACTGTGTGTACCTCTCCAGCGTTAATTATTTTAAATTATACATTTATGGGGCTTGAACAGATTCACATTTCTGAGAGTAGCACTACATTATCGAAAGCATAGGCATCAAATCTATATATATATATATATATGCACATAACAAAAGTTGTTTATTTTGTTATTTAGAGAAATTTTCTCAACACTTCTTTTCAATATGAACTACCAGGTACCTCACCTGAAAAAATTAATTCAAATGTATGTCAATATTTTCTCCTTAATAATTTAAATCTATGCATAATGCACAGGAGACGGGAAATATGACAATATGCAGGACAGTGAAGTCTTACATAAAAAAATAACTTTATTATTAACAAATGCCAACAACGGGCATTAACCCTAAACACTGGAACGGGTATATGTCAAAATATTGTGCAAAGTAAAGCCTTGCCAAAAATATACCAGCACCATTCAGCCTCAAATGAATTCCCGAGCGAAGCCGGGTATCTGAGCTAGTCACATGTAAACATAAGCCAATGTGAGGTCGGGAGGGGTGAGGCAGAACTGATTATAACATATTTGTGCATTCCCACCATAATAATAATATTTTTCCTCACTTCGAATCATACCAAAATTAAAATCCGAGAGTTTTATACATACACTCAGGATTTTAAAGTAATCTTAAGCTAATAACGTAAACAACTCAGTGTAATGTAAGGTTAGCAGTGAGAAGACAGAAAGGAAGTCTCCCACCTCCCACGTCTTCAGTCAGTTTTGCCAACCAACCTCCGGCTCATTTGAGATCCCAGTTCCGTTTATGTTAAATTATGTTACCGATTCTGATTACGTTATCTTTCAAATACAAAAAGTTCATGCTCAATTAATTTTCCTATTTTAATTAAATGAATTATGAAACTCATCTAAGAGGAAAATGACATTTCTGATTAATTAATGTATGGGAGAGAGAGGGGGGGGGGCTCGGAAATATCGAGCTGCCAAGGTCAATAAATTCATTCATGGAAACGAAATGGTGACAACATTACTTGCTTTGTAAATTGCTATACGACTAAAATAAACATTTATTATGTACTCATTTGCCGAAAAACCAATACGAAACGAAATATTGCAATTTTTTATTTCATTCCTTCCTTATAACCCCACTCCTATTCGTCTCGGATAATATTAGTATAACCTGAAGCCAAAGTTGTGTTAACAGGTACCGAGTTCCGAAAGAGAATCTTGAAATTTTGAAAAAATAATTTAATGTATAGACACACGTAACAATATATGAGTTATATATGTATGTGTGTGTGTGTGTGTGTGTGTGTGTGTGTGTGTGTATGTATATATATATACATATATATAATGGGAATGAATACATGAATAAACTGGCCGTTTTCGTAACTGTTCGGCTCTGGTGGAAGCTTCTTCTAACCCTTCACACACACACACACACACACACACACAGACCATCTACTGGTTACTACTGAAGAACATTTGAATTTTTTTTTTTGGAAAATAACTTGCTGAGTGAAGCCGACACAAATTGAATGAAGGATGTCTTAAGCCAAGCCGAACTTGGAGAGCAAACTTGAAAAGTTAGTTAGGAGTTGATCCTCAAGTCTCTAATCCATTTGAGGTGCCTCTTCCAAGTTAAACCAGAAGAAAAAGTATAAAAGCATTGTGAGCTCTTCTATTGCTTATCCAATTTAAAAATGTGGATTCCATTAGATTTTATTGGCATAATGATGACTCACAAACAAGTCTTAACAATTTGTACAAATAAAAGTCCGTCACGAAGGGGCTGCGTAAACTAAGCAGTTTTCCCACGTGGAGTTTTACAATACAGAAATTTTGGAGTGCGGAACAGTTACGGAAACGGCCGAACTAGCCTTTTGGCGAAAACTCACTACTAGAACCGAAGTTAGCCGATCTCACTCGTCCGTTAACTACACATACTGAATAGAAATTCAAATATCTCGGTTAATATTCAAGATAGAGAATAAATGTATATAACAATATTTATAGTAAATGTAATTTTCAATAATATTGATTCTATACAAATTTCGATCTGACGTATAGTAACGGAGATATTTCAAATTTTCGTCAATCCTCCTCTCTAAACCCCCCATCCCACTGGTCAGCCATTAACGAACTTGATCTTTATTTTTACATAAAACGTTTAAATATCGAGTTCGGTATTGATCAAGCAAAAATTGCGACCGCTAGAGCGTTAACAGACACACTCACACACACACACACACACACACACACATATATATATATATATATATATATATATATATATATATATATATATATATATATATATTGTTGAACGGACCTCATTTTCGTCATCTCCTGGGTAGGATCGATGGACATTTAAAGACAATTTTCGAATATTGCGTCATGAGTACGACCTCAATAGCTGATTTCCCTTAAGGGAAACTTCCTAAACATTTGAGTTATTAAAATATAAATTATTCTGATTCATTATAAATTGCTGCACTAGATATAGTAAATAATTTACAATAAAGTTATTGTTTTATATTCAGATGTTATTTATATTCAGAGGGTATTTATATTCAGATTGTTACATATGATTATTAATTTAAACTTGTGAACATATGATTAGTATTTTTCTTTTGTTACCACATGGTTTCTTCTTGAGGATATACTACTGTTAAGTTACACCACATTGTTTTCTGTGTTTACATTTTGAATTAAAAAGAACATTCATGTTATTAATATGTGCAGTTATTTAAGGAAGCAATAATGGCGACGAGGATGGGATGGCGCAGATGTTTTGTGAATAATTCCACATTCATTCATGAAGTTTTCGAACTCTTGGGAAATAAACTGTCTTCCATTATCGGATACCACGATGAATGGAAAGCCAAAAGTTGAAAATATTCTTCGTAACTCTTGGATTGTCCAGGTACTTGTAGTTGTTTTTGTCGGTATAACTTCTACCCACTTACTAAAAGCATCAACTAATATAAGGTACTGTTGACCATCTGTTGGTCCTAAGAAATCAACGTGCAGCCTCTCCCATGGTTTAGAAGGATGTTCCCATGGGTGGACAGTTTTACTTGGGTTGTTACGTTTTTCAACGCATTTATCATACAGATGGTATTTGTTTTTCTTTCAGGTGAAGAGTATGTCTATCTATCTGTTCATCTCTGAGTGGTTGGTATACCTGTGTGTTTACATTCAGAAGCCGTTTCTTTCTCCTTTCTCTCCGGGAGTTTATTAAAATTAACTGAAAGATTACTCATTACCGTTTGTATTTACTCACCTTGGTATTGTGTTACCAGTATGCAGATTTCTCTATTGTAAAACTTCACATGGGAAATCTGTTTAGTTTACGCAGCCGGTCGTTTTCGTCATCTCCTGGGTAGGATCGATGGACATTTGAAGACCTTTTCAAATATGGCGTCATGAGTAGAACCTCAATAGCATATTTCCTCTAATGCAAATCTGGCAAGGGCTTATAGTGAGGGCCAATGAGTTAAGATATGCTGCGTGACTTAGAGTTGATTGCCGTATCCTTAATGCCTGACCAATTATATTAGCCAATATGAGTCACGTGACAGATTACATTGCCCTACACTATAAAATCTTTTTGGCACGTGGATTAACTTATATTGCCTTGAAGAAGACAGAGCTGTAGAACCCGTTCATAATAAATACATATCAATTGTCGTGTAAGCTAAGAAAATTAAGGAGCTGCGTAAAAAAAAAACGATTTTCCTCGAGAAATTTTGCAATAGAGAAATCTGCATACAGCTAACACTTAACACTACCGTGAATAAATAAGAAAATCTTTTCCTGATCTTTTTTTCATAATGAGAAATCTTTCAGTCAATTTTAATAAGCTCCCAACGGAAACAGTTTCTGAATTGAATTCTGCCAGCCACTCAGAGCTGAACAGATAGATAGACATATTCTTCACCGAAAAGAAAAACAATTACTCAAATATAAATGAAGTAAAGGGTTGGAGCCGCCAGTATAGATGATACTGGAGTCATATCTGCCGGTGCATACCTTCGGCACTGGCTGATGGTCGAGTACATTGTGCTATAGATGCAATGGCACTATTTTCAAGCCGTCTAGAGTTGTACTATCTTTATATATATATATATATATATATATATATATATATATATATATATAAAATTGTAACCTCTGTTTGTACATTTAATTTTCCTCGAAATTTCACAATAACTTTTCGTTTCACATGTCATAGACACCATAACTGCATTTTGTGTTTTTGGTATCACCAATTTACCGAAACTTGGTATGTATATTACTACTAGCCCAACTTAGACTTTAGGCTATGTTAATATTCTCTGAGATGAACGGGTGTGGGGGTTATGAGGGAGGCCTGAAACTAAAAATAGCGATATTTCGTTTCCTATTGCTTTTTCGGCAAATATGCAAATAACAAAAGTTGTTTAATTTGTTATTTAGAGTAACTTTTGTTATACACACTTTTTGCGTGTGCCGAATTATAAATGAAATATACACTAAAACCTATAGTGGAAGTGAACAATTTTATTTGGCACAAAAGACTCGACCACACTAAATAAAACTTTTGTTTTATAATCTTTTTCGGGAACAATGTATGAAGCAAGTAATTTGCGTAGAAATATTGATATGCTCGAGAATTCTTTCCAATATGAACTACCAGGTACCTCACTTGGAAAAATTAATTCTAATCTATGTTAATATTTTGTCCTTAATAACTCAAATCTATGCATAATGCACATGGGATGGGAAATATGACAATATGGAGGACAGTGAAGCCTTACATAAAAAATTAATCTTATTGTTTACAAATCCACAGCAACAACGGGTATAAACCCTAAACACTGGGACGGGGAAATGTCCAAATATTGTGCAAAGTAAATCCTTGCCAAAAAAATACTATCACCATTCAGCCTCAAATCAATTCCCGGGCGAAGCCGGGTATCTGAGCTAGTATATATGTATATATTCGAGCGGATCCTGTTTTCGTCACCTTCTGAGTAGGATCGATGGAAATTTGAGGCAATTTTTCTAAAATCTAGTCCTGAGTACGACCTCAATAGCTCCTTTGTCTAATATGTACTGAGAGTCTTCGAAGGAGTATCGATATAACAATCGATCGTTGTAGGTAATGGCATCCTAAACAGAAAGCTATGTACAGACCGGTCTGTGTCCCCAACTTTGCTACATCTAGTGCAATCTATAGTCGAGGTAGGCAAGTTAGTGTTGTTGGCAGGGACTTGAGAACGAGTTGCTCCATGTTCTCTACCTCTTTGGCCTCACCAACTTAGAACATTACACCAGAAATAACTGTCTCAACAACTCTCCTTTCAACTTCAATGCTGTCGCCATTTTCGAACCAACTCCTGTTCAATGTACCTTCAATAATGTCAAACGCTACACAAGTTGTGTCAAATGTCGTAGTTTATTGTAGCTATAATTTGTCTAGCGGTCTCTATTCGCAGAGATTTCCCTTAAGGCAAATCAGCTATTGAATTTTGAATTGGGGGGGGGGGATTTTGAAAATTCCAAATATCTCCGTTACTATACGTCTGATAAAAAAATTGTGTAAAACCAATCTTATTGCAAATTAAATGATCTATAAAAATTGGTCTATACATATTTTCTGTATCATGAATATTAACCGAGATATTTGGGTTTTTAAGTTTTCCAATTTCAGAAACCCTTACTCCTACTAGTGTCTTATTAATAATAATCTGTTATATAATGAACCCCGTTGTTACAAGGTATAATAGAGAATATTGTTTTCAGTGAACTTTTACTTTGTGAGATATATGCAAATTCGTTCTGATGTCCTCCCTCTTGATCTTGGATTACTAAAATTTAAGTAATTGAGATTAAAATTATTCTGATTCTTTACAAATTACAGCATTAGCTATAGTAAATAGTTTTGTATAAAATTAATGTGTTATATTCAGATATATTTCATTAATGATTTTTCTTTCCGGTCTAGAATTGAGGTTGGCTGGCCTGTTTGTTTACAATTAGCCGCTTTCCGTTGTAGATTATTAACTTGTAGCCGAACGATTTCTCATTACCTTTTGTATTTATTCACTTATTTTCGGTGGTGTTACCAGTATGTATATGTATCTATTGTAAACCTCCGCTTTGGAAATCTGCTTAGTTTACGCAGGCCCTGCGTGACGGACATTTTTTGTTTGATCATTAACAAACTCAATATTTGAACCTTATATGTAAATGTAACTATCAAGTTCGTTAATAACGAAAATCCGAGCCGTGAGAGGGTGGGGGAGGGGGTTTAGAGGGGAGAAATTTTGAAAATTCAAAATATCTCCGTTATTATGCGTCAGATCACAAAATGTTATAGAATCAATCTTATTTTAAATGTAATGTTCTATAAATGTTGTTATATACGGTTTTAGCAGATTTCCCTTAAGTTCGTATTCATGACGCGATTTTCGAAAAATTTCTTTAAATGTCCATCGATCCTACCCAGGAGATGACGAAAATGAGGTCCCTTCAAAATTATTAATATATATATATATATATATATATATATATATATATATATATATATATAATTATCTGTTAACGCTCTAGCGGTCGCAATTTTTGTTTGATCGTTACGAAACGAAAATGACAGATCAAGTTCGTTAATGGCTGAAATCGGACCAGAGGGAGGGGTTTTTTTTTTCGGAAATTCTAAATATCTCCGTTATTATGTATCGGATCGAAAAATTATATAGAACTAGTCCTATTGAAAATTAAGCTTACTATAAATATTGTTATACACATATATTCTCTATCTTGAATATTAACCGAGATATTTGCATTTTTATGGTCTGGGGGACGTGGTCGGGTATCGTTCGGATTAGTTCGACCGTTTTTGTAACTGTTTGGCTCAGGTGGAAGCTTCTTCTAACCTTACCTTACCTTCGTTACTTTGTGAGATTTATGCAAATACGTTCTGTACAACCAACCCCCCCCCCTCTTCTTTAGTTCCTGGACTACTAAAATTTGAGTTATTAAAATATAAATTATTCTTACAATTCAGAAGCCGTTTCAGTTGGGAATTTATTGAAATTAACTGAAAGATTTCTCATTACCGTGTGTATGTACTCACGATGGTGATAAATGGAAATACGTGACGCGCGTGGGAAATCTGCTTAGTTAACGCAGACCTTGCGTGACGGAATTTATTTCCTTGAGTGAGCAGGTTTTGCATTCATAATGCCACAACTTGCGAGACATCGATTTCATATTTCTGCCTCCCATTTCACTTTAAATCCAATTTAGAGTAATACTCGTGCTATAAAGCCTACTTGTATAAAGTTGGTAACAAAATGCAGAGTAATTTGTAAACACAATTTACAGTCATCCAGGTTGGATGGAGTTATAAATTGGGTTCGGTCGAGATGGCCTACTTGCTATTCAGAGGAGCAGCTTCCTGGATAAGGTTGGCCATCAATTCGGAGGCCAAACAGCGGCCCAAGTTTGGCCTCACAAATTGGCCATCTCCCTAGAGCACCAAGCCTATATACACCCACAACCTAATACTTCAAGTGCACAACAAATGGTGCTTTAGGCCTACTACCTCATGCATTGCTAAAAACTAGATTTATTATACTCCACATGTGGTAACTCTCAAAAGGTAGATGATTTCCCTAAAGTAATATTTACTATTTTACTCATTTCTATCTAATATATAAAAGTCCGTCACGCAGGGGCTGCGTAAACTAAGCGGATTTCCCACGTGAAGTTTTACAATAGAGAAATCTGCCTAATAACAACTGTAGTAGTAAGAAACCTCTAAACCTAAAAAACATTATTTAGGGCGTAATAACCCAGTAGTTTCTAGCCCCAAAAAACAGTTAACCTAACCACTAAACCTATTCACGAGGGACGATAGTTATAGAAACAGCCGCCAGAGCTCTCGGCGGAAACTCCGAACATAGCCTGGTGACCACACGCAGAATACAAATGCAAATATCTCGGTTAATATTCAAGATAGAGAATTAATGTATAGAACAATATGTATAGTAAATTTAATTTGCAATAAGATTAGTTCTATACAATTTTTTGATCCGACGTATAGTAACGGAGATATTTCGAATTTTCGAAAATCCTCCTGTCTAAACCCCCCCTCCCACTGGTCCGATTTCAGCCGTTAACGAACTTGATCTTTCTTTTTACATAAAACGCTTAAATATGAAGTTTGGTAAGGATCAAACAAAAATTGCGACCGCTAGAGCGGTAACAGACAAATATATATATATATATATATATATATATATATATATATATATATTTATATATATATATATATATATATTTATATATATATATATATACAGTTTTGAACGGACCTCATTTTCGTCATCTACTAGGTAGGATCGATGGACATTTGAAGAAAAATGTCGAAAATTCCGTCATGAGTACAACCTCAATAGCTGATTTCCCTTAAGGGAAATCTGCTAAAAGGGTTACTCAAATTAAAGTGCTTGCAGCTTCAAAGTTTTGTACATGAATATTTTATCAATCTATCTCACCATCAAACACTACTTGCTAATCAAAATAATACAATAGTAAAAGCCAGAAATAATTTAGTTTGTAGAAATATTGAGCGGGCGCTTAACTCAAAATACAATCCTTTTATAGACTATTCTGTAACTTTTCACATCTGGAACCAGCAAATTACCTTCAATTTAACGTCAGCATAGAAAAGTTAACAATCATAAGCCAACTGAGAGTCTGTAATAGCGAATACATTAAAATATCTCAACAGGTAAAGCCCATATCATAAAATCACACGAAATATGTAAGTAGTGTAAAAAAATACATTTATAATAGCCTGAAGAACTTCGAAAATGTGAAAATCTGCGTTATTATAAGACGGAAGGAGACATTTTACTTAAACAAACTTTTTGCAAATTACCTATGCGCTGTTATATACATATTCTGAATATTTATTTATTTAGGTGTGTCGCCATTTTAGCGATTCACACTTACACATATTATAAAACTAAATTTTGATATAGCCACCATATTATAAAATAAAAAAATATGTTAATATGTCAACAGTCGTAGGTCACGGTTACATTTTCACTAGTGGATATTAATGGGAGCAGGTTATAATTCTTTAATATTAACCAATCTCAATTGATGACATCACATGACGTATATTCTATTACATAATAAAGGTCTCTTGAAAACAATATTTGGTATTTGACCTTGGAATAAATTGTTAATGAACTTGTTTGTCTTGTTGTTTGAAAGTGTTTGTAATATAGGCACATTATGACAAAACATGTTATGTTTTTAGACTTATATGAAAGTTCTGTTCTAACTATGATTTGAAGATAAAAAATCTCCACCCCTCCCCCTTCTCAACAGTTATGTTAATTAGAGATTAAGTTCGTTATTCATTTCCAATATAAATTTAAACTATAAGAGCATTTCGATTATTTAATTGGTATAATGTATTATCTAAACAAAATCATGATAACCTATGTGCAGTTATATACATATTTTCAATATTAACCAATTGATGATGTCATCACATTGCGATTTTGCTTTTACCTCAGAAAGTAAAGGCCTGTTTTATATATATATATATATATATATATATATATATATATATATATATATATATATATATATAAAATTGTAAACTCTGTCTATACATTGATTTATTTTCACATATTTTTACGATAACTTTTCGTTTCACATGTCATAGACACCATAACTGCATTTTTTTTCTTTCGTGTGTGTTCGCTTGTTTGTTACCTTTTCACGCATAAACGGCAGAACCGAATTTTATGAAACTTGGTATGTATATTACTACTAACCCAACTTAGACTTTAGGCTGTTTTAATATCCTCTGAGACGAACAGGAGTGGGGGTTATAAGGTAAGCCAGAAATTAAAAATAGCTATATTTCGTTTCCTATTGGTTTTTCGTCAACTATGAACATAACAAAAGTTGTTTATTTTGTTATTTAGAGTTATTTTTGTTATATACACTTTTTTCGTATACTGAATTATAAACGAGATATACGCTAAAACCTATAGCGGAAGTGAACAATTTTATTTGGGACAAAAGACCCAAACGAAATAAATAAAACTCGGTATGTGTATTAGCACTAACGCTTTCATTATAATAAGCCATACCAACATTTCTAGGGACGGGCAGGAGTGGGGGTTGGAAGGGAGGCATGAATTTAAAATAGCGGTATTTCGTTTTCTATTCGTTTTTCGGCAAATATGAACATAACAAAAGTTGTTTATTGTGTTATTAAGAGTAACGTTTATTATATACACTTTTTTCGTATACCGAATTATAAACGAGATATACGCTAAAACCTATAGCGGAAGTCAACAATTTTATTTGGCATAAAAAACTCAAACCGAACTAAGTTAAACCCGGTATGTGAATTAGCGGAAGTGAACAATTTTATTTGGCACAAAAGACCCAACCGAAATAAAACTCGGTATGTGTATTAGCACTAACGCTTTCCTTATAATAAGCAATACTATCATTTTTAGGGACGGGCAGGAGTGGGGGTTATAAGGGAGGCCTGAAATTAATTATAGTGATATTTCGTTTCTTATTGGGGTTTCGGCAAATATGCACATAACAAAAGTTGTTTATTTTGTTATTTAGAGAAATTTGCTCAACAATTCTTTTCAATATGAACTACCAGGTACAGCACCTGGAAAAATTAATTCAAATGTATGTTAATATTTTGTCCTTAATAATTCAAAACTATGCATAATGCACAGGAAACGGGAAATATGACAATATGGAGGACAGTGAAGTCTTACATAAAAAATTAATTTTATTAATAACAAATCCACAGAAATGACGGGTATTAACCCGTATAACACTGGGACGGGTAAATGTCAAAATATTGTGCAAAGTAAAGCCTTGCCAAAAAAATATCATCACCATTCAGCGTCTAATGAATTCCCGGGCGAAGCCGGGTATCTGAGCTAGTATATATATATATATATATATATATATATATATATATATATATATATATATATATAATTTTGAACGGACTTCATTTTCGTCATCAACAAAGTAAAATCGATGGGCACTTGAAGTATCATGAGTACGCCCTCAATAGTTGATTTCCCTTGATTGAAGTCTAAAATTTCATTGGTCGCATTGTTATTCAGTTTGACTGGATTGAAAACTATTTAATATGTCTAGTAATGTAATTTATAGAACTAGTAGAATAATGTTTTTCTCAATCAATCAAATTTTAGCAGCCCAAGAACTTAAGACAAGTGGTGGGGTCAACACAACATATTTGCAACTATCTGGTATAATAAATGTATCTTGAAAACAATATTTTGCATTAAGCTTCGAATTAAGTGCTTTATTATCTAACAGAGTATTGTTTATGTAACATAAGAAGAAGTTCGCTATTTCTGAAGTCTGTATACTGAAAAATTCAAATATCTCGGTTAATATTCAAGATAGAGAATAAATGTATATAACAACATTTATAGAACATTTAATATGCAATAAGATTGATTCTATAGCTGTTTTCGATCCGACGTATAGTTACCGGAGATATTTCGAGCTTTCAAAATTCACCTCCTACAAACGTTGATAAACGATTAAATATCGAGTTTGGTAGCGATCCAACAAAAACCAGTGTTAGGGGGAGGGGGTTAGATAGAATATAAGGTCAAATTCTCCAATTCTAATGAACAACAGGCTTTGTTACTCATTCAATTTTTAACTTCTCTCTCAGAGAAGGGAATCCGTTTTATTTTTATTTTCCCGAATGCAGCCCTTTCCGAGCCCGAGGGCGAACAAAAAACCGGCGGGGGCCGCATGAAAAATTGCTTACCATTTTTTTTTCTACTCGAGATAGGGGGTGGATTGCTTGACGTCACTGGCTGGATGAGAATTTCTATAGAGACGGGGCTTGCATAGTGGATGTATCTTCTGCTAGTCTTCGGCAAATTATCAAAGCAGGACATCCCCTTCCATACTTATTTCCTACTCAACAATTACCAGCAAATTCAATAATTTTAGTTGGACCTGCGAATCTGAGCGATAAACACTTTGAAGAAGTAAAGTCATACTCAATAACGATGTAACCACTGAAATTTTAGACTTATGTAAATAAAATCCGAAATTATGATAGATAAGATAGATAGATAAAAATTCTGTATTTAAGTATAAACTTTTTACAGGGGGTCCGAATATTTACAAAAAAAAAAAAATAAATAAATAGAGAGAAAAAAAAAGAAAAGAAGAAAAATTAAAACACCTAGCTAGGTACAATACTTCTCTAAAGTAATACATATAATATTGGTGATTGATAAAATAAATAATTTGGCTATAATTAGTATATCAATAAACAAAGAATTACATTATAGTAAAAATAGCTTACTCAACATTGGGTCATCTTCAAATTTGATACATAATTAATCTTAATTTAATAGAAACAAAAATAAAAATAAAGAATAAAGAAATAGAAAGAAAGAAAATAAAATAAAAATAAACAAGAACATAAAATTTCATTAATCTGCTTATATTAAAGAAAAATAAATAAATAAAGAAAAAGTAATAATATAATAAAATGAAATTATAATAATAAGTAAATATAATAAAAATATATGTATAATAATAGACAAAATAAAGAGACATTTCTTCTAAATCATCAATCAGTTCCGAAGGCACAATATTAATTATGAAAAATAAATAGATAAATAAAATATGTAAATAATTATAATAATTATGATATTTAGAAGCATTTTTCTGGCGATGTAACATTTTCAGAGAACAATCTCCATAGCTGATTTCTCTTAACTGGATGTAAATAAATAAATACATATTTGTCTGTCAACGCTCTAACGGTCGGACATTTTGTCGTATCGTTACCAAACTCGATATTTAATCGTTCAATGTAAAAAGAAATCCCGAGTTCGTTAAAGGGTCGAAATAAAACCTCAGGGATGGTGGTTAGAGGAGGGTGATTCGAAAATTCTTAATATTTTCGTTATTATACGTCGGATCGAAAAAGTGCATAGAACAATTGTTATTGCAAGTTCAATGTTCTATGAATGTTGTTATACATGTTTTCTCAGTATCTCGATTATTAACCAAGATATTTGCATTTTTCAGTTTTGAGCCTTCAGATGGAAAACAACCACTTTTAGTAATCGTACTTTTCAAATAAGAGAATATATCATGAACCGTATATATATATATATATAAAATTGTAACCTCTGTCTGTACATTGATTTTTTTCGCGAAATTTCACGATAACTTTTCGTTTCACATGTCATAGACACCATAACTGCATTTTGTTTCTTTCGTGTCTGTTCGTTTGTTTGTTACCTTTTCACGCATAAACGGCTGAACCGAATTTTATGAAACTTAGTATGTATATTACTACTAGCCCAACTTAGACTTTAGGCTATATTAATATCCTCTGAGATGAACAGGAGTGGGGGTTATAAGGGAAGCCAGAAATTAAAAATAGCGATATTTCTTTTCCTATTGGGTTTTCGGCAAATATGAAGATAACAAAAGTTGTTTATTTTGTTATTTAGAGTAACTTTTGTTCCATACACTTTTATCGTATACCGAGTTATAAACGAGATACACGCGTTAGACCTATAGCGGAAGTGAACAATTTTATTTGGGACAAAAGACCCAACCGAAATAGATAAAACTCGGTATATGTATTAACACTAACGCTTTCATTATAACAAACCATACCAACATTTCTAGGGACGGGCAGGAGTGGGGGTTATAAGGGAAGCCTGAATTTAAAAATAGCGGTATTTCCTTTTCTATTCGTTTTTCGGCAAATATGAACATAACAAAAGTTGTTTATTTTGTTATTTAAAGTAACTTTTGTCATATTCATTTTTGTCTTTTAACAAAGTATAAACGAGATATACACTATAAACTAAAGCGGGAGTCAACTATTTCATTGGGTGCTAACGATTAAACCGAACTTAAAAAAACTCGGTATGTCAATTAGCATTAATTCTTTCATGATTATAAGCTATATTAACATTTTTAGGTTAAAACGGGAGTGGGGGTTATAAGGGAGGCCTGAAATCAAAATTCGCGATATTCCATTGTCTATTTGTTTTTCGACAAACATGCACATAACAAAAGTTGTTTACTTTGTTATTTAGATTAACTTTTGTTTTATACATTTCTCCAAGAACAATATGTGGAGTAAGTAATTTGCGTATAATTATTGATATGCTCAACAATTCATTCCAATTTGAACTATCAGGTACCTCACCTGGAAAAATTAATTCAAATCTAAGTTAATATTTTGTCCTTAATAACTGAAATCTATGTATAATGCACAAGAGACGGGAAATATGACAATATGGAGGACAGTGAAGTCTTACATAAAGAATTAATTTTATTATTAACAAATGCCAACAACGGGTATTAACCCTAAGCACTGGGACGGGCAAATGTCAAAATATTGTGCAAAGTAAAGCCTTGCCAAAAAAATACCATCACCATTCAGCTTCAAATCAATTCCCGGGCGAAGCCGGGTATCTGAGCTAGTATATAATATATGTATATATTATATATATATATATACGTATATTATGTTTTTTTTAATAAGGAATATATGCTGAAATCAGTACTGTGTCATTCCTACAAGTGGGAAATCTGCTTAGTTTACGCAGTTCTTGCGTGTCGGACTTTTTAAATTAGTTTTGTACTTCTAGTGAAGCTTAATTTTAGCTTAGCCCAACTTCCCTTAAACATATAAAAATATTCCAACTAGAATTGATAAAATGTCCTTGAAAAGGTGGTTGACCTTGCTAGGCAACCATAGAAAAGGAAGCAGCTTATTATTTGAGTGGTCCACACACACACACACACACACACACACACATATATATATATATATATATACACACACACACGCACATTTATTTTCTATTTTATCATAACTACATCGGCGTTATCAGAAGCCTGGCCATTTTATGTTAGTATCGTTAGATATTCAACTTAAATAATTTATAATACAATTTCAAATACTCCGAAAAAAGCAACAACAATTAAATGTTAATAGACTGACAATAATATACTCTTAATAAACTAATATATGTTAATTAGCTTTTCAATATTGTTAATATTTAGCATAAATTCCAATGAAAGTTCATCCCTGTTTTTAACTATATATGATTGTAAATATCTGTGATTACAAGTGTAGTGCAATGTACTCTCTGAGTGAGGGACTTTTAAACATATAGCGGTTCCCGAGCAAAACAGAAGACAACTGACATCTGGTGGCTTTATTAAAAACTAGAATATGTCTTCTTTTCTCCAATAACCGAGCCCTTGGCGCAGCGATCGATAGTTGGCACGAAATAATACTTCGTAGAACGCATATACTTTTGGGATCACCCTGTATTTGAAGAAACCCCACAAAATGAGGTGCTAATTCCGATTCGATAAATTCGCTCTCGCAAAGCACTCTTCTCACTGCTTATCAGGACTCTAGGGACATAAACTGAAATATTAATAGCGCTAATTAATTATGATAATTGTATTGTATGTCTTACCTTGCGTGCTACCTGCCTGTGCCTCCTCTGGAACTGACAGCACAGGCCCCTATGGATGTCACACTCACTGCTCATAGCACACTCTTCGCCTGCAACAATCATAGCATGACAATAATTTGGATCTCGAGAGGTTGTCACAAGGAATAAGTACAATATGAACGGCATTCCAGGATATATCTGTCATAAGGTAATGCGCTATTCACGCAATCCTCCTATGAGACAACGATATCACTATCTCATCGCCGTTACTGGCTAATAATGAGCTAGCAATAATACTACACTCTCTATGAGCTTCTGTTCAAAAGTACAAATATAATAATAGTATTTAATAAATGATAACATATTATTATTAACAGATTTCCCTCAAGGTAAATCCGCTATTGGGGTCTGAATCATGACCTCACTTGCCCTCACATTTCTATCGATCCTACTTATAACATGAGGAAAATGAAGTACATTCAAAATATATATAAATCTCTCTCTCTCTCTCTCTCTCTCTCTCTCTCTCTCTCTCTCACACACACACACACACACACACTCTCACTCTCTCTCTCTCTCTCTCTCTCTCTCTCTCTCTCTCTCTCTCTCTCTCTCTCTCTCTCTCTCTCTCTCTCTCTCTCTCTCTCTCTCTCTCTCTCTCTCTCTCTCTCTCTCTCTCTCTCTCTCTCTCTCTCTCTCTCTCTCTCTCTCTCTCTCTCTCTCTCTCTCTCTCTCTCTCTCTCTCTCTCTCTCTCTCTCTCTCTCTCTCTCACTCTCTCTCTCTCTCTCTCTCACACATGCGCGCCAATTATCGATTAGAAAATAAAATTGGAGAAGTTGACCTTATATTCTATTTAATCCCCTCCCCCTAACACTGGTTTCTGTTTGATAATTACCAAACTCGATATTTAATCGTTTTATGTAAAACTAATGATCAAGTTCGTTATTAGCTGAAATCTGACTAGAGGGAAGGGGAGGGGGGTTAGAGGGCAGGAATTTTAGTTCTTGGATTACTAAAATTTGAGTGATGCGAAAAAAATGATAAATTACAGTATTATATATAGTTTTCAATAAATTTAATATATTATATTAACATATATTTCAATAATTGTTTTTCCTTCCGGTCAAGAATATTTCTATGAATTCAGATCAGAGACGTTGTCTGACCTGTTTTTTTTTTTTTTTTTTTTTTTATTTTATAATTCTTTTCGTTGTGGAGGCTATTAAAATCCAAATGGACTGAAAGATTTCTTATTGTCATTTTTATTTGTTCACTTAATATTCACGGTAATGTTAAGTGTTACCAGTATGTAGATTTATCTATTATAAAAATTTCACGAGGGAAATCTGCTTAGTTTTCGCAGCCCCTGCGTGAGAGACTTTTTATTTTCTCCTTAACAATTCCCAGCGAATTTAATTCTTCTGAGGAAAACACTGAGATGAAGCAAAATCAAACTGAATAGCAACAGGATACTGTTTAGACTTTACTGAATGAATTCCGAAAATACAATATTTATAATTTGTAAGTAACATTTCAATAACCCAATTTGAAATATCCGCTCCGTTTAGCAGTCAGTACACGAGGTTCAATGGATATTAAAAGATAATATTTGAAATTTTACGATCATAAAATTTTCAGAGTTCCAATCTTGTTGAAACATTGATGTTTTACAATTGTTACTCTACACATTTTGTCTAAACTCAAATATTGAGCAGGGTATTCGTACTTTCTTTACTCCAGTCTGCAATGACCTTTACTACTTAGCGAATATTGCCTGAGGAATAGAGACTAACATTTTGAGATGAGATCACAAATGTGTAATACCAGGAGGCGGGACATGCTTAGTTTGGACAGGCCTGAACAAGCTGAACTTACGACAATGAGAATGTAGAGGTAGTTTGAAACGAGAAGAGGTGAAAGCGAGTATAATTCAGAGTATAAGAAGAGTATAGGGCGAGGGCTTTAATCCGAGTATAGGAGATAATACCCCAGATAGTGCTGCCCTCTATGCTGGCAGTCTAATCCTATACTCAGCCCTTTATTCACACAGACTCCCATCCCAGATAAGTATAATACTCCACACAATAAAAGTCCGTCAGAACAGCTACTATAAACACACACTTTCAGCTAACCTCCTTCTTAACTTATTTTCAAACACACCTTTCCCAGTAAACCTGGACAGGTAGTACCTAGGACTGCCAGGTTCAGATCTCTCTAGAAGTACATCAGAGGAAAAACTGTCATCTCCTTGGCACTTTAGTTGATGTAGTCCAACTGACGGTCATTGCGGGATTTCCCAGAAAGGAAAACAGCTTTTGAGGAACTTCTCTTGGTCTTATTTCATAAAAGTGACCCCAAATGTCCATCGGTCCTATTCAGGAGATAACATTCAAAACTATGCAAAAAAACAGACTCACACACGCTCTAGCAGTAAACCCTCTAGCAGTCGCAAGCGGTATTTGTTTGGCGGTTACCAAACTCGATTTTTAAACGTTTCATGTAAAACTAAAAAGAAGTCCGTCACGCAGGGGCTGCGTAAACTAAGCAAATTTCTCTCGTGAAGTTTGATAATAGATATACCTACATACTTCAAACACAGCACCACCGTGAATATTAAGTGAATAAATACAAACGGTAATAAGAAACCTTTCCTCTTTCGGCGGAAAGCTACTCAAATGTATACAGGTTTGCCAACGGCTCACCGAAAAGAAAAACAATAACTGAAACATATCAGAATATAACATATTGATTTTATTCAAAAACTATCTACTACATCTAGTACTGTAATTTATAATGAATCAGAATAATTTTTATCTCAATTAATCAAAATTTTAGTAGTCCAAGAATTTAAGACGGGGGGGGGGGAGGGTCACAAGAACATATTAGCCATGTATGCCGTATATTAAAGGTCTCTCGAAAACAACATTTTGCATTTAAGCTTGGATAATGTGGTTTATTATATAAGAGACTATTGTTGATATAAAACGAGTAGAAGTGGGGGTTTAAAACTGAAACTTGCAAATATCTCGGTTAATATTCAAGATAGAGAATAAATGTATATAATAACATTTTAAGTACATTTACTTTGCAATATGATTGTGTCTATACAAATTTACAATCCGATATAGTTATAGTAACGGAGATATTTCGAGTTACCCCTCTCCTTTCCCCTCTCATTATCTGATTTCAGCCGTTAACGAACGTGATCTTTCTTTCTACAGAAAACGATTAAATACAGAGTTTGGTAACTAAGGCCAGCTAATAATCAATATACGTAACACCATTTATAGAAAATTGCATTAACAATACGATTGATTCCATAGAATTGTTCGATCCGTCGGATTATAACAAATAAATTTTGGATATTCGAAATTCTTCCCATTAAAAGCCCACTCCCCTCACTAGTCAGATATCAGCCATTGACGAAATTGATCATTCATTTGACATAAGCCGTTTAAATCTTGGTTAAAATTTGGTAGCGACTAAACTGAAATTGAGACACAAGAACCTTAACACACACACACACATATATATATATATATATATATATATATATATATATACATACATACTCTGTTACCACCCTAGCGGTTGCAATTTTTGTTTTAGCTACACAAAATTCAATATATGCATAAACGTTTCATGTAAAATTAAAGTTCTAGCTCGTTAACCGCTAAAGTACGACCTTTTTTGATAATCCATGAATTATGTTCCATGTAATTTATCTATAGGTGGAATTGGAAAGGAAATATATCATTTTCAAATGAAATGAAATCACAAAAAAACATTTTGTTTATTTAATCGGAGTAGAAGGAAGTTGGAGTAATGCGATTCCAAAATCCGATTTTTTGCACATTAGCCTTAAGGGAAAACAGCTATCAGGGTACTCATGTACTCATGACGCGATTTCATTTACAAATGGGGTCTGGTCAAAATTATATATATATATATATATATATATATATATATATATTTGTCTGTCAACGCTCTAGCGTTCTCAATGTTTGTTCGATCGTTACCAAACTTCATATTTTATTGTTTTATGTGAAAAACAGGTCAAGTTCGTCAATGGCTGAAATCGGACAAGAAGTTGAAATATCTCCGTTACTATACTTCTACTAAAATTGTTTAAACCAAACCATCATACGCCCACTCTACGATTTCTTAGATTACAGTGACCCCCCACTCCTACTCATGTCACCCTGGGTGATGGACTTTATTGCGATTTTCACATCGGTACATAAGCTTCTAATGACAGGAGATATCTATAATTGATAGTGTCAGATGAGCATGAAGGCGAGGACTTGGGAAATCTGCTAAGTTCACTCAGTCCTAGCCCTGCGGGTGAAATAGGTCACGACGAGAATGTCAACAGCTGTTTCTGTTCTAAGAGATATTTGCTAATAGACTCCATTCATATTGAGCCTACAAAAATAGCAGGCATTAATCCAGCCTGAATAAGGTTGGCCTTTAGTAGTTACGGAGTAAATGGGGCTTTTTGAAGGGAGTAATTTGTGGAATTAAAAATGCAGCTGAAAAGAGCGGTTAAAATGGAATTTGAAAGGCTTTTTTCAAAATGTTATGAATGAGTGAGAGAATGTAAGAGGATTTGGGTGGGGATACTACAGCCAACATAAAATATGAATCAAGTTCCCAAACAAAGCTCTCCATAGTTTATTTATGCAAAGACTGCTTTGTCCCGAAACTCGGCTTTTCCATTCAGGTTTTTCATTAAACTAAAAACCGCTTTCAAAGTAAAATCTCTTTGTCGTATTTAAATCAGCTTTGTCGCACATTTTCATGATATTTGGAGCTGCCTTCTACAAGATTTCCCTGAAGGAAGAGTACTGACGTTCTACTCACGGCTCCATTTTCGAAACATTTCCTCAAATATACATCGATCCTACCTTAGACATGACGAGATTATATAAAATCCTTATCGTTGAAATCGGACCTGGAATATTGGTGATTTAGAGAGGGGGGGATTAGAAAATTCAAAATATCTTTGCTATTATGAGTCGGATAATAAAATCTTATAGAACCAATCTTGTTAAAGTTTTAATGTTCTGCAATTGTCGCCCTATGCATTTTTTGGTAAGTCAAGTGCTAAGCGATTTATTCATACTTTCATGTTTCCTGCCTTTAGGAACCCTCTCCCGCCCCTTCTATTCAATGGTTATTTATATAAAAACTGAGAATATGTCGTGAAATGAAATCACAGGTGTCTTATAGGACCACCACTTTTCGAAATCCTCACGACGTTTGTCATCGATTATCTATCTCTCTCTCTCTCTCTCTATATATATATATATATATATATATATGCTAACGTTCTAGTGCGAAGTGAACTTCCAACATCTCTTAGGTAGGATTTATAGGCATTTGAAATCATTTTCCGAAAATCGCCTAATGAGTACAACCTCAATAGCTAATTTCCATTAAGGGATATGTGCTGGCACTGACTCTTTATTTCTAGATAACAAAGTGGGCGAGGAAGGTTCGGAGGAATTTTCCTCTCAATTAGGAAAAGTAATTTCCCGCCGGCCTTGAGGTATATATTTCCCAGAAAAGAGGGAAAGCAATAAATATCGGGGCTAGCTCCTAATGGAAAATCTCAGAAGTTTTGGGAGGGGGGGGGGGTGCCCCGGTCACGGCACCACTGTACCTTCCAACAATAGGGCCACTTAGGCTGGGCAACAAGGCTCCTCTAATAGAGTGCGCTGGTGTCAAGCTTCAGGATTAGCGGCACTATAACTAGTATATATATATATATATAAACTGCTCAAAAATGAATAGGGATATTGGTAGGTTGGTAGGTTTTGTGGTATTTATGGGGCCTTGCAATTTTTTTTAAAATTATAAATATCATTAATATTTAATAGAAATTATTGTCTTTCCCCCCCCCATAAAAAAGTTATTTAATTAAGGTCGATTTAATTAAAATTAATAGGATAAGAAAAAAATAACCAATATCCCTATTCATTTTTGAGCAGTATATATGCATATACTATGTATATAAGTATATATATATATATATATATATATATATATACATACATACATACCAAACATATATATATACTGTTATTTTTATATTATAATAAAACCATTTAAAATTGATCTCTTTATTCCTAGTCTTATGTGTATTTGTTGTTTTAGCAGAATACCAGCTATTGAGGAAATCACCTATTGAGATTGTACTCAAAATTTTATATTAAATTATATATAAATTATTATTTGATCATTACGAAACTCGATATTACGTGGTTTGATGTAAAAAGAAAGGTCGATTTTGTTAACGGCTGAAAGTTGGTCTGGGGAGAGGGGTTGTTTACAGTGGAGTAATTTCGAAAATTTGAAGTATATAATATATAATAATATATTTCGTTATTATAAGTAAGAAGTGTATAGAAGCAATGTTATTTCAAATTTAATTGCCTATAAATGTCGTTATATATATATATATATATATATATATATATATATATATATATATTCTCAATCATGAATATTATCAGAGATATTTCGATTTTATAGTTTTAAAAATTCAGTAAACCCCCACTCCAACTAATGTCATATTAACAGTAAGCTATTATATTCTTTCAAAAATTAAATATGTAATGAAATTGACATTGCATTACATAAGCCCATTATAAATTGCTATATATTTTATATTCTGAGTATTCCCAGCACAGAGACATTAAGATTATTATGTATGAATGCTTAAATGTATTGTTTTTACCTTTAAATAAGAATTATATCCAATTTGCAGTGAAGTCACCATGTGCTCTAGCATTTTCATAGATAACGCCGATGGATTTTGATAATAACATTCACAGCTCTTAATGTCGGTACACTAAGTAATAATACGGATGAATTTCGATAATTAATTCACGTAAAATGCACTTTTTGAGCGTATTTCGATCGGCAGTTCAAAGTTCACTTCCGGATTAGGCCTATATAAGGACCCTCTCACGACGGATTAAAATCAGTCATATTCGGCATCCTCTGGAGGGGAGACCCTGGTTCACGAGCGAGATTTAATCCTTCAGCTTGTTCCTGCCTGCCTAGCCTATTCTATCTCTCACGGCCAAGTCAGCACTTCTATTAAACAGCTAAGTCTTTCTATAGTAATATAGACTAAGTATAATTAAGTGTCCCCCATTATATTTTCAAAGGTGCCTTTTCATTTTAATAATTAATATATTATTGGAGAATATTTTTATTATAAATAAATTTATATATATTTGAATTTTGACTTGAGTCCATTGTTGGTGGCCCTTCCTAAATTCTTGTTAGTGGTTTGGTTGTGGGATTTTTTATATATTTCAGCTTCCACTGCTTATCACCGCAGCCAGATCGCAACAAATACATGAAAAATTAACAGAGATAGCCGCGTATTCTGGAAATACGAAGGACATGAAAAGAGGTGACCGATGAAGATTAGTGGCGCCGGCAGCATCTATTAGGGCCACGTATATTCCAGGAACGTTTCTAGCCCCTTCTGGCCATTCTGTTTGATGGTTGCCGACAAGCTTTATATAAGGGACTCTGACAGTGCCCGAGTTTAGTTTATTCTCAGCTGTCTTGATGATCACATCAGTGCTACAGTGCGACTTCGTGTAGTGCGGTAAAGTGTTTTTATAAAAAGAACTTTGTTGTGCCGTGACTCTGTAAATAACATTATAGTGTCGTGTTTAAGACAGTGCAGTGCCGTCTTTTTGTGAAGTTCAGTGATCGTGAGTGAATTATTGGACTGTGTAATCTGAACAACAGTGAGCTAAGAATAATTCACTAAGTATGTAGTGCATTGTTAAATAAATTGTGCAGTGATTAAAAACTGTGAAACTTGTGTGTGTTTAATTTTGCAATTCATAAGAACTCTTATAAACAACGTTTATTACTGACTTTGTAATAAAACGTAACAATATCATGAACTACTTTATTCTAAGCTTAAATACCAAATATTTGTCTCATTGAATGTTTACTTTTTGGGATAAATGCAAATGTGTTGCACCTGACAGATCTGCTTAGTTAACGCAGCCCCTGCTTGGCGAATTTTCTTTAGCAGTGCCATAGGATTGATTGAGAACAGTTTTACGTTTGTTCTTCGCGGGTCTTCGAAAAATTGGTCTAAGTCGTCTCAGTTCAGGAAAGAGCTTGTACTGCATACTAAATGATTCTAACTTTGTGCATAGAGTGCTGCTTTACAAGAAATATCATTCTTCAGTCTTAAAAGTTTTCTGAGTAAAGCCAAGCATTTCACTTATTTAAGTCATAAAATTCTTATTCTTTTAACATTTATCTAATTGAAATGAATTACTTTGTGTAAGACATAAGGCCATTGTTCATTTGTAGTTTTATTATTATTATTTTGTATAGGTTTCATATTACTTTGCTGCGATCTAGCTGCGGCGACAGGCAGTGGAAGCTGAATGAGACGAAAAATTTCCCTTAAGGGAAATCAGCTATTGAGGTCGTACTCATGACACGATTTTTAAAACTTTTCGTCAAATGTCCGCCAAACCTACCCAGGAGATGACAAAAATGAGGTCAGTTCAATATTATATATATATATATATATATATATATATATGTTAACGCTCTAGCGGTCACAATTTTTGTTTGATCGTTATCAAACTCGATATTTAAACGTTTTATGCAAAAAGACAGATCAAGTTCGTTAATGGCTGAAATCGGACTGTGGGAGGAGGGGTTTGAAGGGGGGGATTTTTGAAAATTCAAAATATCTCCGTTACCATACGTCGGATCAAAAAATTGTATAAAACTAATCTTATTGTAAATTACATTTACTATAAATATTGTTCTATACATTTATTCTCTATCTTGAATATTAACTGAGATATTTACATTTTTATTAAATTTGGGCCGATAACGGATTACTGTTTCCCGCGAAAAGGTAGTTCGGGCCTTCGCCGTAACTGTTCGGCTCTCGTATGGAGATTTCTCTATTGTAAAACTTCACGTGGGAAATCTGCTTAGTTTACGCAGCCCCTGCTTGACGGACATTTATTAATAATATAATGGAGGACACTTATTTCTACTTATGCTATATTACAATTAAAGCACTCAGCTGTTTTAATAGAATTGCAGACTTAGCCGTGAGAGATAGTGGAGGCGAGAAGTAGGCTGGCTGAGGCATAGCTGAAGGATTAGTGAGCTGTCACCAACAAAGGTCTCCCCTCCAGAGGATGCCGAATATGACTGATTATAATCTTTCGCGGCGGGGTCCTTATATAGGCCTAACGCGGTGGTGAACTTTGAACTACCGATCGAAGTATGCCCAAAAAGTGTATTTAATGGGAAATTATTATCGAAATTCATCCGTATTAATAATTAGTATATCGACATTAAGAACTGTGAATGTTATTATAAAAATCCATCGGCGTTATCTATGAAAATACCAGAGCACATGGTGACTTCACTCCAAATTGGATATAATTCTTATTTAAAGGTAAAAACTATACATTTAAGTATTCATAAATAATAATCTTAATGTGCTCTGTGCTGGCATTATTCAAAATATAAAATATATGTTACTTACAATAAAACACATACTAACAGCCTGCAAAAGACGTGACCATCTAAAGATCCCTCATGACTTACACGACTTACTTACAGAAGGTAGCCCACACATACCCATAATACTCCAACATTTACATGATATTAAGATACACTCACAAATTTAGATTACATTTTAAAATCCTTTTAATCCTTCTTAAATTAAATATTTTAAATTCCAGCTAAAACCGTTTTACTGTATGTTTATGTGTGTGTATGTGCGTGTGTGTTTGTGTGTGCGTGCGTGTGAGTGTATGTGCCTGCACGCGTGTGTGTACGTGTGCATGCGAGAGTGAGTGATAAATGATGTTTGAATGTGTGATAAAGAAAGTGAGAGCATATGATTGTAAATAATTTAGGTGTTAGAAATCTTCATTTTATTTACATACTAATTTATATTTATTTGATTTTAGTTTAGTTTTTATCCATTGAAATTATATAATTGTTCACGTAATTTTATTAGTCTTTACAGTTTTGTTTTTGAACTTAATGTTTTGTTTTTATTTATTTATTTTATTTGTTATTTTGTGCTTATTGTTGTTTTTCGTTGTTTGGTTATTTGATTTCGTTCTATTATTTAGTTGAGTTTTATTTAGTTGTGTTTCGTTATATTGTTGCGTTCTGTTATTTAGTCGAGTTTTGTTATTTGTTTGCGTACTTATTTTGTATTATTCAATTTTTTCTTGTTTCTATTTTTATTTTGTATTTTGTTTATATAAATTGTTTTTGTTGTTTTTTATGAGCAATATCGCCTCGCTGCGAACGCTCCAAAAATAAAATAAATAAATAATTATATGGTCATTTATCATGGGTTTATGCAATGCAATGTCAGATTCATTACAACTTTGGGTGTGAATGACAAATCTGCGCAGTTAAAACAGCTCCGGACTTTTTAATTTTTTTTTTGTTGGTACAGTTTCTTATTATTTTTCTATAATGTGGTTTTAAAGCTCACATCAAATCAAGTTGAAAACCTAATATAGCGCATTTTAAGAAAAATATCTCTCTAAGGGAATATTCAATCTTCTTCTAATGATTTTAAATTAAAAAATAAATAAAACGTACTCATCATAACAATACTCTGTTATATAATAAACCACTTTCTTCGAAGTTTAAATACTAGATATTGTTTTCAAAATATATTTACTACAGAGGATTTAGAGAGGGGAAATTTGAAAATCGAAAATATTATTTAAGGTAGATATAGAGAGTTTGTGGTGAGATGATATCGCAAAAGTGTTGCACCAAGACTTGGGAAATCTGCTTAGTTTACGCAGCACCTGCGTGGCAAAGCTTTTAGGAAAGAGCTGAATTACTGTAATTCTGGTAATTTTCATTTTGATTACAACTTCTACTGATACGGGATATCTACTAAAAGCGTATTTAATATCGGGACCTAAATAAATGTTTTTATTTTAATGTTTGTATTCCCTTTGAAGAGATAGAGAGCAAATAATTGATATCTTTGTCCCGTTTCTGTTTGTGTGCGTTAAATCCCTTTGCGGGCTCGAACGTGCTTTGTAGCAAATCCCGAGGCTCTGCCATGTTTGTTTCATATCATATCCAATATCCATGAAACGAACCCACATATTGCAGCATAATCCTATCTCACTCTCGCAGTATATCCGTCTGCGGGATACATAATCCTTCAGATGGGAAAATACTTGGATTACTCAAAATATCACGTGTCTTAATACGACAAACAAAGATATTCAGATCTCAACCAAGCCCTTTATCCAACGTATCCTTTTGGCAGTCTGGAAGCTAGTGGGAATTCATTCTTGGTAAATATCACAAACTAACGCAAAGCGAATATCTAATGAAAAGCCCATCACGCAGGGGCTGCGTGAACTAAGCAGATTTCCCAGCGTGAAGTTATAACAAACTTGTCATCTCATCACACTACATAAACTCTATTTATATGTAAAAAAACGATGAGTTGAAGGTGGGGTATAAAGACTGAAAGCAAGAAAGAACAAACAAACGCTTAATACTTGAGTTAATCTACAGAACAACAATTGTAGAACGTCAATAGTTTAACGAGCTTGGTTCTATATCATTTTACGATCCGACTCAAAATAACGGAGATATCTTGAACCTTCAAATTTCTCACTCTATTCCAGGCCTAAAATTATATATATATAATTGTTAGGTCAGTGACTTTCAATTTTTCTCGAAATGTCATGATACTTTTTTCGTTTCACATGCCATAGGTATGTATAATACTATTGACCCAACTTAGATTATAGGCTATACTATTGTTCTGTAAGACAAACAGGAGTGGGGGCTGCAAGGGAGTACTGATATTCACGTTCTACAATTGTTCTTCTATTCCACTTTTCCTAACTCAAGTATTAAGGGAGATATTTTTTTCTTTCTTGTTTTCAGTCTTTAGTACCCCCACCCCTCTTTACCCCTTATTTTTTCTTACATATACAGTATATGTGGTGAAAGAGGGGTGGGGGGAGAGAAAGAGAGAGAGAGAGAGAGAGAGAGAGAGAGAGAGAGAGAGAGAGAGAGAGAGAGAGAGAGAGAGAGAGAGTGAGATGGAGAGAGAGAGAGAGAGAGAGAGAGAGAGAGAGAGAGAGAGAGGAGAGAGAGACGACCTGGAATAGAAGGAGTGGGAAATTGAAAATGTAAGATATCTCCGTTATTTTTTGAATGGATCGTCTTCGAACCAATCTTGATAAAATATTTATGTTCTACAAAATTTTATTTATGCATTTTTTCAGAGCTCAAATATTTAGCTAATAATTTTTCCTTTCTGTTTTCAGTCCTAATATATGTTGCGATCTAATAACTAGTGGCTCACTAGTGCTCATAGTAGCACGGGCGAAATCTGCTTAGTTTGCGCAGCTCTTTGCGTGACGGACTTTTGTATTTCATTAAATCATTATTCAGCATTGAGATGTTTAGCGATATAAGTTCTGTTAAGGTTAATGCTTTACTTACATTAGAAACGATTTTGTTAGGATTTTGATTGTTAATTGTTTTTAATTTTATTAATATATTAATTATTGCCGATAATGAACTATGTGTTGTGTTTGTGAGTGTGTGCGTATGTTTTTTGTAGTTTTTAGTTAAATCCCACAGAAATATATATAATTAATTAGTGACATTTATAATATTTAAAGTATGAAATTCTCATTCCTGGTTAATTAATGTATGCTCCAAGAGCATGTTTGGAGAAGTGTCAAGCCATGTTAGTAGTTGCTTTGAAATTTCCCAGTTAATGTTTAAGTTGGACGTCAAGCTTCGAATTAACTGAGTTTAAAGTTGAGTGTTTACGTCAGAGCTAATGGAGTTGGAGCCGTGCAATGTGCTTCAGTAATTACCCCATGTAAACAGTCAGAGCACATGTGCCAACCAACTCTCGTGATAAACATCTAATAATATCAGGCTCATCTTCTTCACGTCGTCATATTTATAAGTAGCAAACTTTGAATAAACTTTTAGCAGATTTGCCTTAAGGGAAATCAGCTATTGAGGTTGAACTCATGACGCGATTTTGTATACATATCCTCAAATGTCCACCGATCTGACCCAGGAGTTGACGAAAATTATGTCCGATCAACACTGTATATGGTGGGATTTGGAAAATTCGAAATATATCCGTTATTATACGTCGCACCAAAAACGCGTGTAAAACCAATTTAATTGTAAATCTAATGTTCTAGAAATGTTGTCATTTACCTTAGAAATGTTGTCATATATTTATTTTCATTATCTTGATTTTTAGCCGGATATTTTAATTTTTAGTTTTATATTTTGTTCATATTTCCATCTGTCACATCTGAATCTAAAATCTTATTTGAGGACGATATGATACGACTCCAGCGAATGATGCAAATAAATCTCATACCTTAAAAGTTCAATATTTGGTATTTAACCTTCGAATAAAGCATTTTATAACAAAACAGCTTATTGTTAATATGACATGAGTAGGAGTGGGAGTCTACTGAAGGTTAAAAACTAAAAAGATTTGCTGTTATCTTGTTCAATAATCAAGATAGTGAAAAAAACTCGAAATTTCCCTCCTCTAAACCTACATATCGAGTTTGGTTACGATCAAACAAAAATGGAGAAACCTAGAGCCGTAACGGACAAATATATATATATATATATATATATATATAATTTTTAACGGACACCATTTTCGCCATCCACATGAGGGAATTCTTCAAAAATCGTGACATGAGTGCGACCTCAATAGCAGATTTCCCTTTTAGCAGCCAATCCCGCTCACCAACATTTTAATTCCAGTTTATATCGGTCTTTTACTTCAGGACAAATAGAGAACAGATGGTGAAATGAGATCACCAGCGTGTCATATTCCAGTGATCACGCTTAAATCTGCTTCTTGCACTCATCTTCAAATTCTTCATCGATTGCGTGACGGACCTTTTTTTCAGCCGTCGCCTTAACTCGTGATAGTTACTATTATAAATTGAAAAAGGGAGATAGCCTGTTGCCTCGGTAGACAGATAATGAGAAGGAAGTCCTTGAGAAGAAAACAATTCTAACAAGGCAGAAAAGAATAGAGCCGAGTGTAGAGCCTTGCATGACTCCAGGTAATATCCTTGATGAAATTGACTGCAATTAGGAATTGGCCAGAAATAAATCCTCTTTCTAACTTACTAACAGGTGTCGTGCGAGCAAAAGCCGGCTAATCTTTGATAAAACTCACCTTTCACCTTTGGCTAGTCGTTAATTAAAGAAGGTGCCCAGGCATTCTTGGAATCAATAATGATTCCAAACCTACCCAATTCTAGTAGGTTTTTATAAACAAATTTACCGCCAATGTGTCACTGGATGCCGATATTACTGTCAATTGTAGCTGACAAGCGCATTCATATAAAGCAGAAATAATGTTGACTATAGGTGACTGGAATCAAAAGAACATTGTCACGCAGGGGTTGCGTAAACTAAGCAGAATCCCAAGTGCTGGTAAGACACGAGCATGGCACAGATCTAAACAACATTTTCGAGAAAAGAACGAATATTCTTAGTTGAGGACGTCACCACACAGCCAATTTGCATGTATAACAAGATTCGTGAAAACAATATTTCGTGTATAACATATAATACAAGTCTGAGACTTGGAATGCCATGATTGTGACCCCTGAAGAATCTTTTCAGTCCATCTTCAACCTCCTAACCTTCTCCAGTACTTCTCCAGCGACCATAACCTTGGTATTTCCAATTCAATGCCCTTGAATGGCGGATTCTCGCGTAAAATCAAACTCTAAAACGAGTTTATATCGTCGAATTTTTTCGATCTGACGCATCCTTTAGCCGTAAAATGCGTAAATCTTTATTTCAGAAACTTTCAGAAAATGCTGAGACATAAAAGTAGTAGTCAACAAAATTATCTTTGAAACAAGTCATCTCCTGGGTAGGATCGATGGACATTTGAAGAAATTTTTCGAAACTCGCATCATGAGTACGACCTCAATAGCTGATTTCCCTTAAGGGAAATCTGCTAAAAAATGTTTACTTTAAAAATATTCTTAGAATTAATATATTTTAAACTAATTCCGTAGTAGTTATTTGTAAAAGGAATAAATTTTTCCACCTGCATAGTTTCATGTAAAAAACCAGGAACCAGTTTTTCTTTGTACCACAATACGTACAGCTAGTTTCTAAAACCATTCGAAAGTGCGTCCTTCCTCATGTATGTACTTCAAAAGACGATATCTGAAATCCCTTTTGGCACTGTGTATTTCTGCTACTGAAATTGAATTTATCGCCAATCTGATTTTATTTTTCATGTCTTCAATACCCTGGGGCCTGTTCTGGTAGAGGTGTCTTAGACCCTCCCCCAAAAAAATAATCCATTCCTGTCAGATGGGGTGAGCTTGGGCAAAGATTTCTCTTATTGTTGATCGAGTAGTGATTGAGAAGTGGGAAGGAGATCAGTCAAGCTGCAGCCATTGAACATTTCTTGGCATCAGAGCTATGTCTTATATTTAATATAAAAATACTTTATTTATGAAACGGTTGAAGACTGCACCATTTAAAGTTTTATAAAATAAATGTGGGCCCATGTATCTTCCTTGGAAGATATCGCACCGTTTTCTTTTTCCTTAAAACTGTACGGGTTAAAAATGTATTCCTTTTAGAAATACCACGTATTTAGTTTTTAATACATTAATTCTAACAACGCGTTTAGTTATATTGATGTATTTTGGGGTAAACATATTTTTTTGGATTCATTCAAGAATACATTTGCGTTATATGGTTTTAAATACTTTTTATTTTAATTTTTATTTCAGAATCCATTCCTGTTAAAGTAGACTGGTTTCGAAGATAACTTTGTAGAGGGGCTCAGATTAGCCATGCAAGTTAAAGCGTTGACCTTTATCTCACATGGCAAACCTAGAGTGGCGAGTTCGATTCTCGCCTGGGCAAAGGAAATTATTTAGTGACGAAATTCATTAAATAATATCCTAAAATCCCACACTGGCTTGAAAAGGGTGTTAACCTGTAGATAACCCGTCCCAATTAGCCTGAGCTGCAAAAGGTGGACGTTAATACATAATAATAATAACTTTGTTGACTACAACTTTTATGTGGCAGCATTTTTCAATAAAATGTGCCGTTTCAAAAATAATGATTTGTGCATTTTACGGCTAAAGGGAGCGTCAAATCAAAAAATTCACCGATATAAACTCGCTTTAGAATTTTATTTTCTACAAGAATCCGATACACAAATTAGGGCATTCTATTCGAAATTCCGAAGTCATAGTCACTGAAGAAGGCTAAGAGGTTGAATACAGGCTGGAATGATACTTCAGGAGTCACAATTATGGTAGACCAAGTCTCAGCTTTGTATTTGACTAATTGGAGATTTTAAGGGTATGCCACGGGAACTTGGGACACCCTGTTAGGGTTAAGGGATATTAACATCTTTATGTATGTATATATATATATATATATATATATATGTGTGTGTGTGTGTGTGTGTGTGTGTGTGTGTGTGTGTCTGTGTGAAAAATACTATGAATAAATTAAACTATTTACGATAGAAATAAAAATAGGTCACAATGAAGAGTCAAATTAACTGCAATGGGGTTCCAAAGAATTCATACAGTTATACACTTGTTCTGCAGACTTCCTTAAAAGCTTATTGCATTTTTAAAATAGAAGCTATTCCTCAAATAGGCAATTGTCCTCAACTTCCGTTTCAAATTCATTTCTTTGGCCAGTTATCAGTCTGCAGTCATAGAGCAAGTGTCTGTAAGTCTGTTCAGTAGTAAAGTCGCAGTAACAGTTTGGTTGATCTGTTAGGCCAAAACGATTAAAGTAAAGAGTTCATTGTTCCGTTTCCTGTTAATAATTGTGTCAAATAAAAGTCTGTTGATGGTAATGTTTCTCCTAAATACTCTTTAATGTCTGGAATAAATAGTTTTGGGTGATGTCCTTTCTAGTTGCCATTTATTAATTGTGCCTGTTAGTAATTGTAGCATATATAAGTTTGAAGGGCCTCATTTTGGCATCTCCTAGTTAGGATTGCTGGACATTTTTAAAATCGCGTCATGAGCACAACCTGAAAAGTCGATTTCCTGCTAAAATAACTAAATTTTTCATTGCGACTGACAGTGTATTTCGTTCTCTAAATCATTAAAATTGTATGTCTGCAGAATTAATATTTGCTGTGGTCATCTTTCTTTGTGCTATGGACAGACGTTGAAGGAGAAGAGAAGTCTGGCTGTCCATTAGCAAGTTCTGGAGACAGACAAGTTCTTCCATCGATCGGAGGCAAGTTGAACAGTGAACAGGTGCGTCACAAGGCCCTTGTAGTTGCAGCCATTGCCAAACAGGCAGTAGTGAATCAGTCGTTCAATCCAAGTCAACAGCCAGCTTTGCTGAATGTAGTCCCATTTTCATGGTTCCATCCCTCTCAATGGATTGCAGTTCCATTCTTGCTCCTTGTAAAGATGTTCCTTGTCTAAAATAAGAGGTTAATTGTCTTGAAAGCCAGTTCCGGATTAAGCTCTACATGTGTCTGAAATGTATACTTGCTATAATTAGGAAGGAGATTATTTAGCAGATTTCCCTTAAGGGAAATCAGCTATTTGAAAGCCTACTCATGTCGCGATTTTCGAAACATTTCTTCAAATGTCCATCGATCGTAGCTTGTAGATGACGAAAATGACGAAAGATTGCCCATTGTAAATGTAATGACGATAATTGTAAATATATATTTGTCTGTTACCGCTACAACGGTCGCAATTATTGTTTGATCGTTACCAAAATCGATATTTAGTCGTTTTATGTAAACGGAAGATCAAGTTCGTCGACGGCTGAAATAAGGGGAGGGGAGGTTTAGAGGGTCAGAATTTTGAAAATTCAAAATCTTTCCGTTACTGAATCAGTTTTTTATTTCAAATTAAATGTACTATGAATATTATTTTCATACATTTATTCTCTATCTTGAATATTAAACGAGATATATGTATTTTTCATTTTTCCTTTAAGGTAAATCTGCTAAAATCGACGCACAGTGGAAAATATAACCGATTTAGGTGGACAAAAATCTAAAACTTGTCCATATTGAACCTTTGGAGTCCCAGATTACGGAAAAAAAAAAAAAAAAAATCTAATTAATTTTTTGACACGATTGGTGAGCGCACAGTGGTCAAAAATCAAATTTAATGCAAAAATCTAAAACTTTCCTACATTTAACCTATGAAGTCCTAGAGTACGGGAAACATAATACAACAAATCTATTTATCGGCTCAGAGCGGCGTAAACCTGCTAATAAATGTATTTTAAATCATATGAATGGCATTATGAAGCCTTTGTTAAATTGCAGTCGAAAAAGAGAGCCAAAGCTTCTTCAGGGGAAAAACGTCGAATGTTGTTAGAGGTCGACTTTTTTGTAGAAGAAGATGTCTGTTGAGAGGTAGATACCTCTTTCACAACTTTAGAAGCACCACGCTTACCAGAAACATAAAGCACGTGCTGTGCAGGCAAAGTCAGTTTTTCACTTTATACTTTCAATAACTTGCTGACTTTTCTTTTTTTTGTTTTCTCACTAGAGCATTCGAAACATTTTTCAGGGCGTCCTGAGCATTGACAAGTAGGTAGGGTAACTGAAATATTAAAATCCAAGTAATCTGAATCCAGCCAAGTAGAGTAATTATTGAAAAACTATTCCAGTTTTCTGTGACATTTGTCCCACCTTTCCGAAATTTTTTCGGAAAGACGGGAAATTCTAATTTTTAAAGGCCCAATCTCCACATCTTCTTTATTATTTATTTGAGCGGAAGTAAGAATAAATTTCATTAAGTGTTCTTGTCGGTTTTTTTGGGAAACTTAACCCACTCTTCAAAAAATTTCCTCCTTGAGATTCGGAGTGTTGTGTTTGAAAAAAATTATGTATCAGCCAAAACGCAAAAAATCGCAAAAATTCTTTGCAACATTTAAAGACTAGAAAGATTGATGAAACAAATCCTACAAACAAATCCTTGGGGTAACTTGGGGGTTATATAGTTTTTCGCTATTGAAATGGGGCATAAATTTACAAATTGCTAAATTAACTCTACAGGTATATTGCAATGTATATTCAATAACGAGTGTGGAAAAATAATATCTTACCTGTCTTAGTAATGTCCATTGTTAAATGAAAGCAAAAAGACTTAGCGCTACACACACCTTGAACATAATAAATGGCCGTCGAATAAAGATAATCCGACTGCCGGTTATTAGGCACTTGTGTAAACAGGATGATTCACTCATTTACTATTTGTTTATAAACACGGTATGGCGGGAAATATTAGTATTAAGAGTCTCACCAACTAATAATAAAAAGATCAAGCATCCAGAAATTCAAAACTTTTGACTTGACTTTTGTCCATCTAAATTGGTGATTTTGCCGTGTGTGCGATGGAGGAAAGATTTTAGAGGTGGAGGCGAAAACTAAAAATTTCCATTTTCTCCAAACGTATTAGGACCACTATTGATTATCATTAAAAGATTTTTACATTTTTTTCTAGGAAACTTTTTGATCCTATGTAATGCAACATGGATATCGTACGTAAATGTGAAACGAAATCATGATAAATTACTTACATCAAAAGCGTTTTGTTATTTTAATTAATAGAAGTACATGAAGAGCTCGCATTAGATTTCTTCTTTATATTTTTACTTTAACTTTACACAGTATTAAAAAGAAGAAGGAGCACGTAACATTTAAACATTAATTAACTGAGACAGAACCTCTCTCAAAAGAACACTATTTAATATTTAAGCCTTATTCCAGATAATAAACTAGCACAATACCTAGCAACCAATTAATACTTACTTTTGATAGAGACACACCTTACTGGTGCCTTACAATATATGCTACTAATATAGAACCTACAGAATAACAGTTTGGTGTCTGGGGTTGCTGCATCAATACAATTAATTGGAAATGTAGAGAGTTCTGAGATAAATTGTCTGAAAAATAATAAACGGACGTATATCGGGTCCATACGAAACTGCCAGTCTTCTGGTGAGAATTACGCACATCTCTATAATTGGAAATCATCACAAATCACTATCTATATATGGTGTAATTTCCCGTCCCACCCCCTTAAAATCTCCAATTGTATCAAAATACAAAGCTGAGAATCGGTGTGCAATAATTGTGACTCCTGAAGAATCCTTTCAGTCCATATTCAACCTCCTAACCTTCTCCAGGACTTCTCCAACGACCATAACTTTAGAATTTCCAATGGAATGCCATACTTTTTATGGCTGATTTTCTACAAAAATCAGCCATAATAAATATAAATTCTGAAACGAGTTTATATCGGTGAATTTTTCGATTTGAGGCACCCCTTAGTCATAAAATGCACAAATCTTTATTTCAGAAACGGTTTTATTTAAAAATGCTGCGTCATAAAGTTATAGCCAACAAAATTATCTTTGAAAAAAGTCTATGGGAAACAAAAATTCAAGAAATGTTTAATGTTGATGTTCTTTGAAGTAAACATTTATTTGATTCCTCCATAAATACTTTTTCTTAAATTTCAGAATCCATTTATTTTCCCGTAGACTTGTTTCAAAGATCTAAAGATAGTTTTGTGTTTCTAGAACTATTATGTAGCTGAATGTTTCAATAAAATGTGCCGCTTCAGAAAAAAGTGATTTGAGCATTTTGTGGTTAAAGGATGCTCCAAATCGAGAAATTCACCTATGTAAACTCGTTTTAGAATTTGATATTCTATAAGAATCCGTCATGGAACTTATGGCATTCCATTGGAAATTCCAAAGTTATGGTCGCTGGAGAAGCACTGGAGAAGGTTACGAGGTTGAAGATGGACTGAAAGGATATATTCAAGGATTCTTGAGGGGTCCCAACTATGGCACACCAATTCTTATCATTTTATTAATACAATTGGAGATTTCAAGATGGTGGTGGCACGGAAAATATTACAGTTTTAATTTATCGCAGGAACAAAACAAGTTTCCTTACTGTATTGTTTGGGAGCTGAGAACGGAGGCATGCAGGTCTTGCTTCCTTCTCCAGTATCGCTGCAGACGAGGCCTGTATCGCAGTCTGAGTGTCTTCTGCACAGCTCTCCCTGGCCCAGACCGTAGGGGAACATACAGGAACCACCTGTCAGACAAATAGAGACATTATGACTACATATACAGCAATCCGCTCTTGGTAAAAAAGGCATGGATAAAGATTCTATAGTTGAACGCTTATTTAATATAATGTAATATAATTGGCAAATGTTTGGGTAATCCTTATAGGAAATGGAAAGTTCGTCAAGTTGGTGGGAAATCCGTAAATTTCAAATATACGTCCGATTTAACCAATCTTATAGCAAATAAAATATACTATAAATATTGAGATGTATATATATATATATATATATATATATATATATATATATATATATATATATATATATATATATATACATATATAAAATAGCTTTTAATACGACAAATATGAAGTGTCCGGTTTTTTTTGCGGATGAGTGTATATATATATATATATACACTCAACCGCAAAAAAAACCGGACACTTCATATTTGTCGTATTAAAAGCTATTTTCAGCAATGTGTTTCTTTGTGTGGAGTATTCTAGTTATTAAAGAGAATTTAGAGTAAGTCCATTGAATTAATCCCCTCAGGATTAGTAAACAATTCGATAAAACTCAGATTAGATTTCTTTGTCGTGAAGTTGATCTATTCTAAACTGTAAGTAGTTTTTCGCACATTTAAACGTCTTTAATTATTAACCAAGCATTTTCTTTAATTAATGTTTTATTTTTATTATGGTCCAGAATAATAGGTCTTTCAAACTTAGATGGAAGACGTGAGCTTACGTTACATTGCCAAACGCTTAGGGTAGCGAAGTCTACCATTCACTGTAATAAAAATGAAGAATATTTTTTTTTTAAATGTGTTAATTTATCTTTTTTTATTTTGTATTTTTTGTAAATAATCAATAAAAGTTATTCACCTTTGGCAGATTTTGTTTAAATAACCTATAGATTAACCAATTAATTTAATTAAAAAGATTTATATACATATATATTTAAGTATTTAACAAAATTATAAGACTAAATCTAAGTGCCCGGTTTTTTTGCGGTTGAGTTTATATATATATTTGTGTGTGTGTGTTTGTGTGTGTGTGTGTGTGTGTGTTTGTGTGTGTGTGTGTGTGTGTGTGTGTGTGCGTGTGTGTGTGTGTGTGTGTGTGCGTGTGTGTGTGCGTTTATATATAACATATCATTAATATTAACGGAGATATTTGCATTTGTTATTATCTTTCAATGGTTCAGCAAGCCCCCACTCCTTCTTATGTCACATTAACAATAATCTGTTATATCATGAACGACTTCATGTCAAGCTTTAATAACAAATGTGGCCATCATTGGACGTTAATTGTGGGAGATACATTCAAATATAATGTGTGATGACGTCATGCAGTGCGATTTTGCGGCCATGAATGGAAAGTATTTATTTCTTCTATACCAATCTCGATATTTAACTGTTTCTTAACACACTAAAGACCATATTGGTTATTGGATGAAATGGGTTCTTGTAACAGTGGCGGTTTAGAGGGGATTTGGATAATTCAAGTCAAGTGACTGTTACACTTAATTAATAAAGTATTAATTCACTGTACAGTCAGGTGGCTATAATAATTAAATTACACGGAACTAAGAAAATAAGCATCCCCCCCTCCACAATCAGATGACTATAATAATTAAAATAAGTTTAACTAATAAAATAATAACTTCTTCTTCAGTCATATTGCTGTATTAATTACAGTACGTCTATTTCATAAAACAATAATTCTCTCAACAGTCTGATGGCTATAATAATTAAATTACATTTAATTAATAAAATAATAATTCCATCTACAGTCAGATGGCTCTATTAATTGAATCACATTTAATTAATAAAATAATATTCCTTCTACTGTCAGGTGGCGTTATTAATTAAATTACATTTAATTAGTAAAATAATAATATCATCTACAGTCATATGACTCTACTAACTGAATTACATTTAATTAATAAAATAATATTCCTTCTACTGTCAGGTGGCGTTGTTAATTAAATTACATTTAATTAATAAAATAATAATTCCCTCTACAGTCAGATGGCTCTATTAATTGAATCACATTTAATTAATAAAATAATATTCCTTCTACTGTCAGGTGGCGTTGTTAATTAAATTACATTTAATTAGTAAAATAATAATCCCATCTACAGTCAGGTGGCTCTATTAATTGAATTGCATTTAATTAATGAAATTATATTCCTTCTACTATCAGGTGGCGTTATTAATTAAATTACATTTAATTAGTAAAATAATAATTCCCAATGTAGTCAGATGACTCTATTAATTGAATTACATTTAATTAATAAAATTATATTCCTTCTACTGTCAGGTGGCGTTAATAATTAAATTACATTTAATTGGTAAAATAATAATTCCATCGACAGTCAGATGGCTCTATTAACTGAACTACATTTAATTAATAAAATTATATTCCTTCTACTGTCAGGTGGCGTTATTAATTGAATTACATTTAATTAATAAAATAAATTTCCTTCTACTATCAGGTGGCGTAATTAATTAAATTACATTTAATTAATAAAACAATATACCTTGTACTGTCAGGTGGCGGTATTAAGTAAATTACCATCAAATATTAAAATTATAATTCCACCTACAGTCAGATGGTTCTATTAACTACATTACATTAAATTAATAAAAGAATAATTCCCCCTACAGTCTGAGGGCTGTTGTTATCAAATTACATTCCACCCCTGATTTTAGCTATTAACTAATATGATCTTTAGTGTGTCAAGAAACTGTTAAATATCGAGTATGGTATAGAAGAAATAAATATTTTCCATTCAGGAACTCAAAATCCTAATTGATGACGTCACCGTACTACTTATTCCCTTGTATCTCACGCATTAAACCTTTAATGAACCCAATATTTGGTATTGAAGCTCAGGATAAAGTGGTTATGATCTAGCAGGTTATTACTAATACTACATGAGACGGAGTGTGGCTTTGGTGGAGGTTGAAAACTAAACAAATTCTAATATCTCCGTTAATACTAATGATAGAGAATAAATGTATATAATGATATTTGTAGTACATTTTACTTGCTATAAGATTGGTTCTATGCAATGTTTCGATCCGACTTATAGTAGCGGAGATATTTTGAATTTTCTAAATTCTCTCATCTGCAATTGGTGCAATAATTAAATGCCATTTAGCAAACATGCATACCTCCATCTACATCGACGCACACATATCCAGCACAGCAATGCTCGTTAGCTGTGCATCTTTTCCCATAGCAAGGACCTTCCATCTCGCTCTCCTGTAGCTCATGCAAGGTCTCCATAGCTCCTGGGTTCTGAAACACACACACAAACACAAAAATTTTCAAATGGTAATATATTTGAATTTTTTTTTTTTTCAGAATTTATGCTGTTCGTTATTTTACCCAATTGAAATATTTTGTATTATTATTAATTTACTGGATAATTATAAATTATAATTAGAAATGTATTTGATATTTGTAATTATTTGTTGTATAATTTAAATTTGCCCATGCCCCATCATTAGCTCGACCGCCTTCTCATTTCAATCACTGCAACCGAATAAAAGTCCGTCACGCTGGGACTGCGTAAACAAAGCACATTTCCCTCGTGATGATACCCGTATATCAATCTTGTGATCTTATCTTATCACATATCCTCTATACCTATCTCTAGGTGTCAAGGAGGAACAAAAAGAAGAAAGAAAGAAAATTTTATTTGGACCAATACATAAGTATTATACACAAATGGATGTTATTATACAAGATTTGTTACAAAATTAAGAGATTTTGGTACAATTTCGGACGTAGTCGTCCTTCAGTCATTGCACCTAAATTATAATGAGTTGCTCCACTTGACATTGGGAGGCTGGCATGATACTTCCTTACGAGTTGTTGGATGTGAAATGAAATGGGAGCAACCTCCAATTCCCTGTGGATTTGGCTGTTCCTAACAAACCAGGGAGCATTCGCCGCTATTCGAAGTACTTTGCTCTGGAAGGACTGTAGTCTCTTTTTGTGTGTGTTGCTGATGCCCAGCCAGACTGGGCATGCGTATGTTAATATAGGGAGTATGAGTGTTTTGTAAAGTAGTGTTGCGCAGGTCAGTTCCAGTGGTGTATTTTTGTTCATTAAAGGGTATATTTGTGTAAGTCGTGTGTGTGCTGAGGAACAAAAAAAATGAATGCATAGAACAGCAATAATAAATATCAACAGTTTAACAAGATTGGTTCTATAACATTTTACGATCGGACTCATAATAACAGAGATATTTCTCCATTAATAATCAAGATATCAAAAAAACATATATAACAACAATCATAGAACATTAAATTTTCTATAACATTGGTTCTATACTACATCTCTCATAAGTGATATCTGCTCCAAATCGAAACTATACTGATGGCAGCATTGAAACTGATGGCAGTAACAATTAAATTCGGGTCGGTTGTGCTTTTGTAGTTTTTAAAAAACATAAAATAATAGAAATACTAAAATAGAGACTTGGAAAACTGTCTACTAAAAGAAATTGCAATCTTGAATAGTTTACTGTACATAGACAGCAAACAACCAACACGCATCAACATTTACAGTCACAACTCTTACAATCTCTTCGACATTATAGAATCCATGACATTTTGACAGAAAATATCAACCAGTTACTTACAGGACTTAAACCAAAAATGTGCGCATACACTTCTGCTGGATCAAAGGGCATTCAGGAATTTTGGAAAACGATCTCGGTGATTTATCAGCAAAATCAGCATCAAAAGATACCTAAAATTCTAGAATGATACAACAAAATCACACTTAGAACACAATTACTAACTGACACAATTAATAAATGGCAAGAGAAATGGTATATGACTACAAAAGGGCAACATCTAAAACTATTTATCCCCGACATTAAAGAGTACTTAGGACAAAAATTAACATCAACAGACTATTACTTGAAACAATTATTGACAGGACTCGGAACGAAAAGCTCTTACTTTAATCGTTTTGGCCGAACAGATCAACCAAACTGTTTCTGCGACTTTACTACTGAACAGACATACAGGCACTTGCTCTATGACTCCAGACTACTAACGAACCAATGAGAAGACTTTAAAACGGAATTAAAACAAGATAAGTGGCCAGTTGAGGAAAAACTTTATAAACACAATAAACAATAAAAAAAATATACTGAATAAATATATTACAACCTGAACTATTTAAAACTGAAATTCAGTTAAATCGATTATTTATTCATCATTGCAACCTAAATTTGTTTTTATTTTTTCTTTCTGTTGTAAATAATTTTATTTATTTTATAAATGTTTTATTTTATTCATTTATAGTCATTAAAATGTTATTATGTATGAAGCACAAGTTAAGTACAAATGAATGTACGGGACGTCTGGCTAATAAACTCCCTTCCTGCAGGCTTACTACAGGAAGGAAATAAATTAATATATACATATATATATATATATATATATATATATATATATATATATATATATCATATGTCATATGCGGGGGGGGATTATTTTTAAAATTTTAAATACCTGCGTTATTATATGTTGGATCGAAAAACCTTTTTAAAAGCAATCTTAATGTAAATTTAATTGTTTATAAACGTTTTTATGTACATTTCTTATCTATCTTGAATGTGCTAGAATACAATTGTCGATCTATAGCAGCTATGTACAAGCTTTGACATGTTGCGGGCCAAACTTTAGTGTGCAAATACGTTCGCGGGCCGCTTTTAAAAGTAGTGCATTTTAAAGTAGTGTTCATAATTTTTAACGATAGATATCAGACATGAAATTATACGACAATGTAATTATAATACAATTTATTAAAATAACAAAATGAAATGAAAAAAATAGGTACAACATTATAATTAAATCGTAAAATTTTGAATTATTACAAACAACGAAAGTGAAATAGCGACACCGAAATCAATGAGCTACTTGATCTAGAATTTGGGAAACTAATCCATCGATGTTTGGATTAATTCCACTGATACAAAGACGAAAAGAATTTTCCAAATTATCGTCAGTCAGCCTTGTACGATGTTTTGATTTATTAACTTTCATCATTGAAAAGAACTGTTCGCATTTATAAGTACTGCCAAACGCACAAATCTCTCCTCATCTTCCTCATTTGGAGTAAGTAGTGTAATATTTTTGTTGAATGGGGTTTTTCAAAATGCCTTGCGTTCCGGTGTTTGCCCACGGATGTTAGAAACAGTGTATCACAAACTCCAATATAAACCTATATACACTCAACCGCAAAAAAAAACCGGACACTTAGATTTAGTCTTTTAATTTTGTTAAATACTTAATATATATGTATATTAATCTTTTTAATTAAAATAATTGGTTAATCTATAGTTTAATTAAACAAAATCTGCCAACAGTGAATAATTTTTATCGATTATTTACACAAAAATACAAAATAAAAAAAATAAAAAATAAATTAACACATTTAAAAAAAAAAATTATTCTTCATTTTTATTCCAGTGAATGGTAGACTTTACTACCCCAAGCGTTTCGGCAATGTAACGTAAGCTCCGGCCTTCCATCTAAGTTTGAAAGACCCATTATTCTGGACCGAAATAAAAATAAAACATTAATTAAAGAACATGCTTGGTTAATAATTAAAGATTTTTAAATGCGCGAAACACTACTTACACTTCAGAATAGAACACCTTCACGACAAATACATCTAATCTGAGTTTTATCTAATTGTTTACTAATCCTGAAGGGATTAGTTCAATGACTCTAAATTCTCTGTAATAACTAGAATACCCACATAAAGAAAATTGCTGAAAATTAGCTTTTAATACAACAAAAATGAAGTGTCCGTTTTTTTTGCGGTTGAGTGTATTTGTGATTTTAAGTGAATTCCTGAAATTTCCATCCATCCAACCTACTAGATAAAGAAAATCACACCAGTTCTAAATTATACTTATATATATATATATATATATATATATATATATATATATATATATATATATATATATATATGTATGTATGTATGTATACAGAGCCAACTTCATTTTCGTCACCTTCTGGGTAGTATTGATATAGATTTGAAGAACCTATCGAAAATCACCCTCAGAGTACAAGATGAGTAGTTGATATGAGCAAGCTAAGACAGCAGCTCCCCAAAGCATGATAACCATTGAAGCTTGGCAAGATAGTGCTCTGCCATTAATATTAACAGGATAATCCAAACCTTGATCACAAAGCCCCGTCGACTTACATTATTCAAGCCTCTACATTAACATGCTACATCTCCATCCATAAACATAACTACTTATTGTAATGCATCATATAATTAGAGTATCTCTAGAAAACTGATAAATTCAGAATAGATATTTGGTGCAAATAATAGCCAGATTCATAAGATATAAACGAAAACAAGCAGGGGCTTCGTAAACTAAGCAGATTTCCCACGTGAAGTTTTACAATAGAGAAATCTACATATTCAGTAACACTTTAGACCACCGTGAATATTAAATGAATAAAGTAATCAGAAATCTTTCAGGCTATTTACATTTTCATGACCACCGCAACGGAAATCGACTGAATTCCAAACAACAGGTCATTCAACCTCTCAGAGCTGAATAGATATTCAGTAAATATAACACTATAAAAGCTGTAACATATTATAACTTAATAGATTTAATACATCAAGAACGTGGCTCTAATAAAAATATAACTACAAACAGCATTAATAACTGTAACATAATAGAATAATAATACTGTAGATACATAATAGAATAATAATACTGTAGAAACATAATAGAATAATAATACTGTAGATACATAATAGAATAACAATACTGTAGATACATAATAGAATAATAATACTGTAGATACATTATAGAATAACAATACTGTAGATACATAATAGAATAATAATACTGTAGATACATAATAGAATAAAAATACTGTAGATAAATAATAGAATAATAATACTGTAGAAACATAATTGAATAATAATACTGTATATCCATAATAGAATAATAATACTGTAGATACATAATAGAATAACAATACTGTAGAAACATAATAGAATAATAATACTGTATATCCATAATAGAATAATAATACTGTATATCCATAATAGAATAATAATACTGTATATCCATAATAGAATAATAATACTGTAGATACATAATAGAATAATAATACTGTAGAAACATAATAGAATAATAATACTGTAGATACATAATAGAATAATAATACTGTAGAAACATAATAGAATAATAATACTGTACAAACATAATAGAATAACAATACTGTAGATACATAATAGAATAATACTAATGTATATACATAATAGAATAAAAATACTGTAGATACATAATAGAATATTAATACTGTAGATACATAATAGAATAACAATACTGTAGAAACATAATAGAATAATAATACTGTAGATACATAATAGAATAACAATACTGTAGATACATAATAGAATAACAATACTGTAGATACATAATAGAATAATAATACTGTAAATACATAATAGAATAATAATACTGTAGAAACATAATAGAATAATAATACTGTAAATACATAATAGAATAATAATACTGTAAATACATAATAGAATAACAATACTGTAGATACATAATAGAATAATAACAATACTGTAGATACATAATAGAATAACAATACTGTAGATACATAATAGAATAATAATACTGTAGATACATAATAGAATAATAATACTGTAGATACATAATAGAATAATAATACTGTAGAAACACAATAGAATAATAATACCGTAAATACATAATAGAATAATAATCCTGTAAATACATAATAGAATAATAATACTGTAAATACATAAGAGAATAACAATACTGTAGATACATAATAGAATAATAATAATAATGCAACATAAGAATAGCTTTAATATAGGCATAACAATGATTTTAGTAACACACAGGAATGGCTGTTATAACATAATAAATATAAGAATAAAAAATAGCAACATAAATACAACATAGGAATAACTTTAACAAAACACAACAATAATTATAATTTAAAATAACATGACAATGATTGTAATAGTGCATAGCAATAATTATTTTAAAATAATATAAGTTGCAATAACATAGTGGTAAGAGGCAATAACATAGATTTAACAAAACATAGCAATAATTGAAATATTGCATAGCAATAACCATTGTAAAATAAGAACTACAGTACAACAATTATAATATAGTTTAACAAACAAATACACCACACTATAAATATATAAAACATACAAAAGGCTGTGACCCTGCTATGTAAACAAAACAAGGAAGGTTACTATAACCCTAATCATAGTGCAATAAGAATGTATAATAGTCTATAGATATATTTAGTCTTGGTAAGTAATAATAAGAAAAAACACCCCTTTACAACAATGTATAAGAACAATGTGCAATATTATAATGTAGTACATGTAATTTTACAGCCCTGAAGAAGAGAAAATAAAGATTCTCGAAATATCGGCATAAACTAATATTCATTTCACCAACATTGACCAAAACTCCGAAAAGAACAACACACCACATATAAATACAACCTGGTCGAAAACATCAGCACAATTATATATATATATATATATATATATATATATATATATATATTTGAGAGAGAGAGAGAGAGAGAGAGAGAGAGAGAGAGAGAGAGAGAGAGAGAGAGAGAGAGAGTAGGAAGCATTTTTTTTTTTGTAACTGTGACATTCCTATGTTTGCCCAACCTCGGTCTGATATTAGACATTATTGGATTTGATGTGTTACTGTTAAATGAAGCAGCTAAATACAGCGAATGGTTTAGTCTCGTTATGTTTATTGCAAAAACGATAAACGTTGATTATTAGAGGTCTTTTAAATTGCAAAATTAAACACACAAATTATAGCGTTTTTATCAATTTATTTACCAATGCGCTACTCACTCAATTATTTGTCACTGCTACTCACAGTATGCAAAGATAACTTCACTTCTTATTGCACAGTACAATAACTCACGATCACGTGAATCACTGATGTTCACAAAACACGGCACTGCACTGATCTACAGATAGACATGTCACTGTACTGTACTGTAACCTAAAGCACTGTTCACTAAAGGTGCTCTGAAAGCACTGGTATTAACTAATAAGAGAAGCGAGAACTAACTGAATGCCGGACGAGCTGGGCTGCTTTATAGACAGGCGGCGAGTTCATAGAAAAAGCTCTCTCCAGCTGAGTTGGTGGTCATTTAATCCGCTCTTCTTAAAAATGTGATATTGAGTCATTTTTCAAGTACACAGTTTTCCCATCGGTAAGTTCTATAATATATCTCTAAATCAAATACTTATTTTTGTGTCAATATAGCTACAAAGTTTGTCACAAAGGTTTACAGTCCAAACTAAAAAATACACCGACTTTCACCTACTACCTCATCCTTAAATCAAACCTCTCAGACAGATATTTTCAAGTTTCATCTGGTTCCTCAGACTCTCCCTTATTCCCCCAGCTGGCAGGTGTACCACAGGGGGGCATCCTAAGTCCTTTCTTATTCCTTACTATACTGCTGACATCCCATCACATCCTGTAACTTCCCTTCTCTCAGATGCTCCTGAATCTTGATGTCTAACTCAGACCCAAATATGGCATCCGCATCTCTACAAGAGCACCTAGCTCTGCTAGAATCCTGGCTGACTCAATGGAGGATCAAGGTCAACAGCAGCAAATCAAGCCATGTAACATTTACTCTCCGACATTCCATTTGCCCACCAGTTACACTCAATAGCGCACTAATTCCTCAAAAATCTCAAATCTCAGCAATTCCACTCTCACCTTCCCGCACATCCTAATCCTTTAGTCGCTTCATCACTTTCATCCAGCCATATCCCAGAAAACCCAAGGCGACACCTGAAGCGTAAGTGGGCCACAGATCTTCTTGTGTAGTGCTCAGAATAACTCCATCTAGTACAATCCAATGTTCCCTCCAATGTGGCTATTGTCAATGGACAACTTCTCACCTCGTCAGAAATCAAGCCAATTGTTATCATTATTCATATCATTTGTTTGTGATATGTATATATGTAGTTGCACATGAACAAATATTTAAAATATATATATATATATATATATATCACTAAATCTTAATTGATGTCATCAACGTAACATATTTGCATGTAATCGCAAATAATAAAAGTCTGTTGAAACCAACATTTAATTATATATGTGTTTAGATTTAAACAGCAATAATTTTCTTCATCCCTTTGGTAAGACCAAAGGAAATTTGAAAAACATTCTTGGCCTCAATAGCTGTGGAATGCTCGTGGAATTACAGAAACTATTGATTAGCGCGTGGCTGAGTTGAGGCTCTAAGAAGGCGATGGTCTCTATCGAGTCGTTTGAGGAAATATTTGCTCTTTATGGCCGATAATTGGGCTAGCAAACAGGGGCACTTGCATTCAGCTGCCGAGTTTGCTCACAATAAATTCCTAATGCCCACTCACAATCACTCCCCTACTGCTGACCTCCTCAAATATTGAACCAGTACATCATCATTTAGGGCAGGAAAGGGGTAGTTAGGGGGGGGGGCTTTAAGTACAACCAAAAATGACCTCCATTTTAGCAGATTTACCTTAAGGGACATCAGATAATATTGAAGTTGTACGACAATCTTGCCTAGTATTTTTATGTTAACGCTCTAGCGATCGCAATTTTTGTTTAATCGTTACGAAACTCTATATATATAAGCGTTTTATATGAAACTAAACTCAATTTGAGAAACAGGTCTTAATGAATGGAAGTATTCTCGCCAATTCCTTTATTAAAGCAAACGACGTTTCGAAACTATCGTGCCATCATCAGGTGCAAACAAGAAATCAAAAAAGAAACATTTTTAGGCAATGCAATTTATCCAGTAACTACATTTGAAATGTTTTAACCTAAATCCAATTACATCATCACTCCTATAAATTGTGCTTGTGAAAATATTAAAATCGAAAGTCAAAAATATAAAACGAATAAATAATGTAATTTAATTAATTAACCCTCCGTCGGGCGCACCTCTGGACGAAACAAAATCGGGCGCAAATGGCCTGAGAGGCCGCCCACATATTTTGGCCCCCCACTCCCCATCTAATTAATTTTAATTTAAAACGCTGGTAGGACAGAATTTGCTAGGATCTAAGGAAAGCAAATATGCTATTTAGTACGTAAAATAATAACTTTATTAAAATAGAATGAAGCTTAAACTAAAACAAGTAAAATTGATAAGGCGCATTCGGCCTGAGAGGCCAGAGTTAGACTAGCACTTTCTCAAGATATTGACGAACTTCCATATAGAATAGCATTAATCTTAGTAAAAGGGACGATTGCAATAGATATATCTTGAAAAAAAATCATCTTCGAAATTAAGGAGCAATTGGGTGCAGTCGGCCTCACAGGCCACCTAGGGACCAGTCGGTCTGGATGAAGGATGGCAATAGACTAAAGTAGGGGATTCTAAGCATGAACACAAATCAGGAAATCACTGGGAATGGCCCCTCACAGGGGAAACAGAATGAGGCGTGGGATCAAAAAGTATGTTTTCCTGGCCTCTCAGGCTAGCTGCGCCCGACGGAGGGTTAAAAATGTTGTTAAAATTATATAAAATATAAATAAATATACTTATACATATTTTGAACATGAAATACATCTATCAAAATATGAATTATAAAATTTGAAGTTGGTTAACGGCCGAAATCGGACCAGTGGGGAGGGAGAATTTGGAAAATTGAAAATGCCTTCGTAATTATTCGTCGGATCGAAAATTGGTATAGAAACAAACATATTACAAATTTAATTATCTATAAATGTTGTTATATACATATTTTTTATACCATGAATATTAACCTAGATATTTGCATTTTTAGATTTCAGCCTCCAGTGAACTCCCACTCCCATGTCATATTAACAATAAGCTGTTATATCGTGAACTTCTTGTTCCTAAAGTTAAATACCAAATTTTCAAGAGATTTTATTCTGACAGATGCAAATTCGATTTTCGATGACGCCAGCAGTTAAGATTTTACGTACTTGTCTCGAAAATGTTACTTTATTCATACCATACTTGATATTCAGCTTTTCAGTCATTACTAAAGATGATATTTACTATTGCCAGAAGTCAGACCAAGAATAGGGGGGGGGGGGTTATAGAAGGGGATTCCGAAAATTCAAAAAATTTTTGTTATTATGAGTCGGATAGAAAAATGTTATAGAACAATCATGCTGAACTATTGATGGTCACCATTTTTAGCAGATTTTCCTTAAGGGTAATCAGCTATTGAGGTCGTACTAATGACGCGATTTTCAAAAATTTTCTTCAAATGTCCTTTGATCCTACCTAGGAGATGACGTTCAAAATTATATATATATAATCGTCACCTAACTCAGTACTTAATCGTTTTATGTAAAAAGAAAGATCAAGTTCGTTAACGGCTGAAATCGGACGAGTGGGAGGAGGGGTTTAGAGGAGGGATTTTTGAAAATTCGAAATATCTCCGTTACTGTACGTCGGATCGAAAAATTGTATAAAACCAATCTTATTGCAAATTAAATTTACTATACGTATTGTCATATACATTTATTCCCTATCTTGAATATTAACTGAGATATTTGCATTTTCATTAAGTGTTTGTAGCTATTGTTGGATTAGAAGAAAGAATCAGGATTAGTTCGGCCGTTTTAGTAACTTTTCGGCACTCGTGTAACCTAACCTCTCTCCGTTCTTGCCTTCTAACCTTTTACTTTGTGAGATATATGCAAATACGTCCTTTTGATGCCCCCCATATTCAAAATGGTGTTGTGCTACCGGCATGTAGATTTTTCTATTGTAAAACTTCACGTGAGAAATCTGCTTAGTTTGCGCAGCTCCTGCGAGACGGACTTTTTTTTCTATGTATTTTTTCATAACTTAAATATTCAGATGAGACGACAAGTGAGTCAAATGAGCACTTGGAAAATCTGCTTAGTTGACGCAGAACCTGAGAGACTTTTGTTGTTGTCGTTATAAATGTTTTTCTTAATTGGAAATATGTTCTTGAACCGAACGCTCACCAAATAAATAATTACAATAATCAACAGTTCATAGGCACGCACTCTTGAAAACATCGAAATGCCCCTGATAATTAGAGGAAACTCCTCTTTTTTTTTGGGGGGGGGGGGAGCTCATTAAAACAAAATTTCTCCAGAGTAATCATATTGCGTCACGTTGCCAAATATTGGTTGATTAATTTGTCAGGTTCTAAAAAAAAATCAGAGTGGAGATAATTGCTGTGAAAAGGTTAAGAGAGAGAAAAAACAAAAAGTGCTTTGATATGAATCGATTTGATGTTTGAGATAACACTTTGTGTTCATTAGTGGCTCTGACTGCTAGTGACAGCTGTCAGCCAACAACAGCTGATCAATAACCCCCACCCCCAGCCTTTATGCATCGATAAACATAAAGGGAGATTAATTAATATACATTTATTATTTATTCTGTAGACCAGCTGAGGTACCCGACTTCGCTCGGGAAATCAAATGAGGCTGAATGATGACTGTATATGTTTGGGGTTTTACTTTGTACAATATTTTTACATTTTCTCGCCTCAATGCTTAGGATTTACACACAAATCCGACATGCTGGGGATATGTTAATAATAAAAGTATTTGTTATGTACTTAATTCTACAAAATGCACAATATTTTTATATTCCCCCATTCCAGTGCATGTATCTTTTTTTATATAAAACATAATCATATATTATCATATTATGGTCAAAAATACGGAGTTTCGTTGATTTCGATTTAGTCTTTTACGTCCTATAACATATTAGACCCCTTCTATAGTTGTTCGTGTATACCTTATTCATACTTCCTTAAACAGCAAAAGTTCATAAAACAAAATTTACTTTAAATAACAAAAAAAACAAAACAACTTTTGTTATATGCAAATGTTACGAAATATCGTGATTTTAAATTCCCACCCTCCCTAATACCAAATCACATACAGAGTTTCGTTTAATTCGGTTGAGTCTTTTTTACCATACATAATTGTTGGCTCACACTATAGTTTTTAGCGTATGGCACTCATTTATACTTCGTTCGGCAAACGACAAAAATTTATACAACAAAAGTTACTCTCAATAACAACATAAACAACTTTTGTTATGTGCATATTTGCCGAAAAACCAATAGGAAACGAAACATGGCTATTTTTAATTTGAGGACCCCACTCCAGTTCGCCTCAGAGAATATTAATATAGTCTAAAACCTTAGTTGAGTTAGTAGTAATATACATACCAAATTTCATAAAATTTGGTTGAGCCATTTACAATTCTACAGAGGACATACAGACAAACATTCATTTTTATAAATATATATATTTAAAGCCGATTATTAAAAAGTCCATCACGCAGGGGCCGTGTTAAATAGGCAGATTAAATCCAAAAAGGAAAGTTGAATGAACAATATTTGGTAGGCAAGTTCCAAATAATGTGCTTCGTTATATGACAGCTTATGGTGTAATATGAAATGAGTAGGAGTGGGAGTTTGCCGAAAACTAAAAAATGCAAATTTCTCCGTTAATATTCAAGATAGTTAAAGCCCAGCCCTATAACAACAATTTTATGTTCCCATTTTGGTTTCATGTTCCCTTTCTGTATTTTGTTTTTGTGTTCCATTTCTGGTTTTGTTTTTCCATTTTGTTTTTGTGTTCCATTTCTGGTTTTGTTTTCCATTTTGTTTATGATTTCCATTTCTGTGCTTTGTTTTTCCATTTGGTATTGCGATCCATTCCAGCCCTGTTTTTCGTTTCAGTTCTGTTTGTTTCTGTTTTCTGTTCCATTCCTGTTTTGATTTCGATTTCTGTGTTTTGTTTTTCCATTTGGTATTGTGATCCATTCCAATCCTGTTTTTCGTTTCAGTTCTGTTTGTCTGTTTCTGTTTTCTGTTCCATTCCTGTTTTGATTTCCATTTCTGTGTTTTGTTTTTCCATTTGGTATTGTGATCCATTCCAATCCTGTTTTTCGTTTCAGTTCTGTTTGTCTGTTTCTGTTTTCTGTTCCATTCCTGTTTTGATTTCCATTTCTGTGTTTTGTTTTTCCATTTGGTATTGTGATCCATTCCAGTCCTGTTTTTCGTTTCAGTTCTGTTTGTCTGTTTCTGTTTTCTGTTCCATTCCTGTTTTGATTTCGATTTCTGTGTTTTGTTTTTCCATTTGGTATTGTGATCCATTCCAATCCTGTTTTTCGTTTCAGTTCTGTTCTCTGTTTCTGTTTTCTGTTCCATTCCTGTTTTGATTTCTATTTCTGTGTTTTGTTTTTCCATTTGGTATTGTGATCCATTCCAATCCTGTTTTTCGTTTCAGTTCTGTTTTCTGTTCCATTCCTGTTTTTGTGTTCCATTTCTGTGCTTTGTTTTTCCATTTGGTATTGTGATCCATTCCAGCCCTGTTTTTCGTTTCAGTTCTGTTTGTCTGTTTCTGTTTTCTGTTCCATTCCTGTTTTTGTGTTCCATTTCTGTTTCGTGTTACTTTTCTATTTTTCATGTTACATTTCTGTTATGTTGTTTTATGTTCGTTTAAATTAATTTTGTTTCGTTTCGTTTTTTTTGTTTTTAATTTTATACAGTTTTTTTTTCCCGAGCAACATCGCCACAGCTGCGAAGCTCCAAATAAATAAATAAAAATATAACAACAATTATAGAACATTTAATTTGCATTAAGATTTGTCTATACACATTCTCAATTCGACTTGAAATAACAGAGATATTTCGAATTTTCGCAATCACCCTCTAAACCCCTCCTCCTCCCAGCTCTGATTTCAGCCTTTAACAAACTTGATCTTTATTTTTAAATTTAAATTATTTATTAACGTCCACTTTTTGCAACTGAGGCTAATTGGGACGGTTTATCTACAGGTTACCACCCTATCCAGGGTGGAGTAAGGATATTTATTTTTACACAAATCATTAACATATGGAGTTCGGTAACGATAAAAAAAAAAAAAAAAAACGTCACGCAGGAGCTGCCTACATTAGGCAGATTTCCTTTGTGGTGGTATAACACACTAGTGCTATCTTACCACATATCGTGGCTATAAACCTGAAAGTATAAATTACTCTCATAATATTTGAATTACGAAAAATAATATATATAACAGTAATTGTAGAGCATCAATATTTTATCTTGATTGATTCTACAGGGTGACACACGGGAGACGAACGGTTTTGAACTGCGTAGTACTGCGGGTGCGGTGGTGAGAGGTGGTCGTGGTGGGGATAGTTCTGATCCACACAAAACGCCATTTCATTTCAGATCAAAACTTCAGATCAACTGGAAACATACTGGATAAGAAGCATCCTGGCCAGAGACGCAGTGTAACGACACCAGGAAATGTTGAAAAGGTATAGCAAGCGGTAGTCAGAAGCCCAGGACGGTCAGCTAGACGTCATGCTAGTGAGTTACGAATCAATCGTGAATCGGTTAGACGAATTTTGCGTAAAGAATTAAAATTCCATCCCTACAAAATGGTCATTGTCCAAGAACTTAAGGAAACTGATTTTGCTGTACGAGAAGACTTCGCTTACAGAATGCAAGTGATTTTGGATTCGAATGAAAATGAAATTTTATTGATGAGCGATGAAGCTCATTTTCATTTAAACGGGACCGTGAATAAGCAAAACCTACGTTACTGGGCACACCGCAAACACTTCAATGACAGTTCTTACACGAATGTTTCCTGGTCGGATTATCACACGTGTTGACAATGTTCCTTGGCCTCCCAGGTCTCCCGACTTGTCAGCATGTGACTTTTTTCTGTGGGGGTACCTTAAGAACTGTGTCTATAACCACAAACCACGAAATTTGGGCGAGTTGAAGAATGCAATCATTCAAAAAATTGCTGCCATCCCTGCAGAGATTTTAGCCCGTATGATGGAGGATTTTGAGAAGAGACTTGAGTCCTGCATTCGAAAATATGGGCATCACCTTGACGACATTATTTTTCACAAATAACTTTGTTAACTAAAATGGCAAATAATTAACTTTGATTTTGTGTAAATAAACATGCATTAATTTTAAAATTGACTGAGTATTATTTCATTAAAAACCGTCCGTCTCCCGTGTGTCACCCGTTATAACATTTTTCAATTCGACTCATAATAACGGAGATATTCCGAATTTTCGGAACCTCCCCCCTAAACCCTCCTTACTCTTTTTGCTATTTCTGCCAATTACAGACATGATCTTTGTGTTGATTGTGACAGTTATATTTTGTGTAATGCATAGATCAAATAAGCGTTTTCAAGTCAAGAAGGTAAAAAGCGTCATGAGTTAGACCTGAATAGCTGATTCCCAGCAGGGTCGTGCAGGAAGAGGAGATGGCAGTCTAAATAGACTGGCGTGTGAAATTGCAAGACAGAGTTGGGCCGATGTGCTTGGGGTAGCTGTGTGGGATTTATTCGGCAATTCAGACCTACCGGAAACACTTCCGCGACTTGTTGTTATTCGGGAAGATTGTTCTCCTCTCCCTATTCCGCCGGGATGATTTAATCAACGACCCACCGGAACCCTTTTATGACGTCATAAACTTCCCTTTTCCAGGATAAAATTCCCAGAGAAACCCCTGTGACGTTAGAGCATTAAAGTTTCATGTACCTTAGAGAGCTCTCTACCTTAAACGTCCCAAGCCAAGGTACCCGGCGATGCCCGGGAAACCATTCTTTATTTTTTTTTAAATTTATTTTACTAACGTCCACTTTTTGCATCTTAGGCTAATTGGGACGGATTATCTACAGGTTACCACCCTTTTCTAGCCAGATGGGACTAAGGATTTTATTTAATGAATTCCGTCACTAAATAAATTCCTATTTGCATGGCGGGAATCGAACTCACATGGCTAACCTGAGCCCCCGAAATCATTGTTGTCTGACTAATGATGGTATTTTTATAGCAAGTCTTCAATGTGTACAATTGCACTTCCCTCCAAGACATTGTTTTTCCGAAATAGCCAAACCTAAAGGGTATCGTTTTGGGACAGTAGAATATAAATTTTAATTTTGAAGAATAAATGAAAATGTGTCCGAATCTATCCCTCTCCACTTTTTGACTCACCGTTCTTGAATAATCACCGCTCTCAAACCATAATCATTGATAGCATTTATTATAATTAAATATAATCTATAATGATATTTAATTATAATAAATGCTATCAATATCAATTAAATATAATCTATAATGTGGCAAACCTAGAGTGGCGAGTTCGATTCTCGCCTGGGCAAAGGAAATTATTTAGTGACGAAATTCATTAAATAACATCCTAAAATCCCACCCTGGCTAGAAAAGGATGGTCACCTGTAGATAACCCGTCCCAATTAGCCTGAGTTGCAAAAAGTGGACGTTAATATATAATAATAATATAACGAACATATTTCCTGTCAAAACCAATCCGAGCACATATGCTTTAAGCATAGTTTTATACAACGATGTGCATAATTGCCGAAAAAGCAATACGAAACGAAATATCGCTATTTTTAATTTCAGGCTTCCCTTATAACCCCCACTCCTGTTAGTCTCGGAGAGTATTAATATAGCCTAAAGTCTAAGTTGGGTTAGTAGTAATATACATACCAAGTTTAATAAAATTCGTTTTAGCCTTTTATGCATGAAAAGGTAACAAACAAACAAGCAGACACCAAAGCTACAACTTGCTACAGATATGTTGTCTATGATTTGTGGAACGAAAAGTTATCGTGAAATTTCGAGAAAAAAATCAATGTACAGACAGAGGTAAAAATTTTATATATATATATTATTTTGAACGGGCCTCATTTTGGTCATCTTCTGGGTAGGATCGATGGACATTTGAAGAAAATTGTTGAACATCGTGTCATGAGTACGACCTCAATAGCTGATTTCCCTTAAAGGAAGTCTGCTACAAATAGAGAATTGATGATAAGATTAGATGACCAGCGTTTCACTCCAGGACGTGTGAAATCTGCTTCCTTTACGCAGCCCTTGCGTGACTGTCTTTATTGGAAGAGATCCCTAGCATTTAGCAAGACATTGAATATGAGAATATTGGTTGAGCGGGTGGAACATGAGTTGCTTTGATGCGTGAAGCAGGATTTGTGTTGAATCAAAGCAAAAGTTTGAATGAAGCCCCAACTGAAGTATTGAGCAAGCAACTCTCGCCGCTTCGCTTCACACACTCAATCACATCACCAATATATATATTTGCTTATTTAGCCCCAACACACAACTTTCCAGAATTGGGAACTTTGTCAGATTATTAATTTAGAAATAAAACGAACTATTCGATTGATTTAATGTCGTAATATTAGCAATTTCCTACAATGGCAATCTGCTATTGGGTGCGTCTCATGATGTAATTTCCCTAAAATTTGTAGAGATAATTACTAATAATGTCTGGCGGATAATATTATATTTCTAGGGTTAAATTATAAAATACTGCAGGTAAACTAATTTATGAGTGTTTGTTTCTGAAGTTAGGAGCCACCAAATGACTAACTACATTTATACTGTTAAATGGTAAAATACTGCAGGTAAACTAATTTATGAGTGTACGTTTCTTGATGTCTCAAGACAACAAATGATTAATTACATTTATACGGTTATGTATCCCTGCGTGACCGACTTAATTTGTTTAATTTTTACCAAACTCGGTATTAAATCGTTTTATGTAAAAAGGAAGATCAACTTCTCTAATGACCCAAATCGGACCAGTGGAAGGGGGGGTTTAAAAACTTAGAAAATTCGAAATATCTCTGTTACTATACGTCAAATCGAAAACTTGTATAAAAACAATCTTATTGCAAATTAAATTTACTATAAATATTATCATGTACATTTATTTTCTATCTTGAATATTAACCGAGATATTTGCACTTTTATTAAGTGTGTGCGGATAACGGACGAGATGAGATCGGCTGATGTCGGTTCTATTCGTGACTTTCCACCCAAAGCTAGTTCGGCCGTTTCCGTAACTGTTCGGCTCTCGTGAAATTGGTTTAGGACTCGTTACTACTACTGTAACTAGTATGAAGATTTGTCTATTGTAAAACTTCACGTGGGAATCTGCTTAGTTTACGCAGCCACAATTACATTTATGCTGTAAAATCGTAAAATACTACCGTTAAAGTAATTTACGAATGTATGTTTCTTGATGTCCAAAGTCAAGAAATTATAATTACATTTATAAGGTTAAATCGGAAAATACTGAAGGTAAACTAATTGGTTAGTGTATGTTTTTATTGATGTCCAAGTACACGGAACCACTAATTATATTTATAAATTGTTAAATACTGCTGATGATTTCGGAAGATATCAAATGACTTATTCTATTTATCCCCCTACCTCCTAAAATGTTATCTTGTTCCCTAGACTATTTGATTTAACTTAAAGTAAATTCAACAATAAAACACTTACAAAAATAACTCCATTTGCAAATACATACTGCTAAACATGGATATGCAAGAAGCATATGATAGCGCTTTTTCTGCGTTGCCTAGAATTAAGGAAATACACAAGATAATTTCATTATTCAAGTCGTATTAATGCCTAGTATCCGATACCATATCATAAATATCTTGAGATTATAGTCTCCAAACTCTCAGATTTAGAATATCAGAAGTTATTAAGTTCCATTTTCTATTAATTTCGTTTTTAATTCATTCCAGCTTGGTGTGTTAATTTATATATTTTTTATTTCAAATTATGGTATAAGTATTCATTCTAATTTCCAATCATACGTAGATATGATCAAATTATATCAATTGTTTTACTTATGAATAAAGAGCTTTCTTATATTTATAAATAATTGAATTATTTGATGAATACCAATATCCGGCCCGGTTTAAATAATACACGGCAAGTACTATTAAGAGAAGCCCAGATTATAATGGAAGATATATAGTAGTAATAACCTTTTATTATGCCTCCATTACTGTTGGAGGGCTTTTAATAGGCTTCGCAATTGGAACCTGAATGAATTGGACCACTATATTAAATCTATCTCTGGGATCAACCATTTAATTAATATGGCCAATAAAAGGCCTCCAACAATCCCACACAATTCAGTGTATTATTTAAGATACAAAAGAAAATTAATTTGTTAATCTTTCCTACAGGAGCAGCCGCATCTTGGCGATTTGGCTCAAAGTTTCACAATGTAAAATGAAAACCAAATTATAGAAAAATAACAAAAATTGAAACAACAAATAAAAAATTATATACAACAAATGATCATTAAATACTAGTAATAAAGACAATTAATAAACATATGACATAAACAAATATAAATAAACATTAGACTAGTAATAAAGACAACAATTTAAAATGGTTTTAATTAAAAAATTATGTTATTCCTATATACTAGTACATTTATATTATTATTTTTTATTTATTTAGTTTTGTGCCCCACAGCGATGGTGATTGGTATTATTAGGATGATATATTTACTCCTTCATGTGCTTACCTTTTTTGTACTTTTATATTATGGAAAATATTTCCTTAATATCTACTGTAGATCTTTTCTCTTTTGTATTATATGTTTTTGTAAATGTTGACGAGTTTTAGATATGTTAGTATTTGTGGAATATATTGGCTGCTGTCAGTTACTAGTTCTGTCACATCGTGGGCTATGTGAAGGTGTTCTCGTTGGAAAACACATTAGTGGTTCTGTGTGTGCGTATATGTTCGCGGGCTTGCCCGTGTGTTGAGATAAATAGATAGAAAGATAGATATAAAAATATAATTTTGAATGAACCGCCTTTCTGTCCCTAGGTAGGATAGATGGACATTCCCGGAAATTTTTTCGGATAATTCGGGTTATGTGTACGAGCTCAAAAGCTGATTTCCCTCAAAGGAAATCTGCTAATAGAAGTAAAATATTACATTTACTAATAAAAATTTCAAAATAAATAGTCTAGATGTTTTCCTTTAAAAATTAATAATAAAAAGGAGTCTCTTCATTAACCAATGTTGATAAAGGAAATTTTAGTGTAGACCAATATTTCGAAAATTTTATTAGCAGCCCTTAAGGGGGGATTCATTTCTCTGTTACCGCTCTAGCGGTCGCAATTTTTGTTTGATCGTTACCAAACTCGATATTTAGTCGTTTTATGTAAAAAGAAAGATCAAGTTCGTTAATGGCTGAAATCGGACCAGTGGGAGGAGGGGGGGTTTAAAGGGGAGGATTTTCGAAAATTCAAAATATCTCCGTTACTATACGTCGGATCGAAAAATTGTACAGAATCAATCTTATTACAAATTAAATTTACTATAAATATTGTTATATACATTTTATTCTCTATCTTGAATATTAACCGAGATATTTGCACTTTTATTAAATCTGAGCGGCTAACGGACGAAGTGACTTTCCTGCCAAAAGCTAGTTTGGCCGTTTCATTAACTGCTTGACTCTCGTGAAATTTCTCTATTGTATAACTTCACGTGGGAAATCTGCTTAGTTTACGCAGCCCCTGCGAGACGGACTTTTTCTTCTCCTTCAGGTCTGTAAAAATTTACTCCAATTGTTATATTGTGAATTATTATTAGGGGAAACTGATTTAAAATATATATAAATATATATATTCATAGATCATCTCTAAAGGTTCAATCTTTTAAGGGAAATTCGCAAAAAAAGTTGTGAATTATTTTAAATAAGATTTATAATCGGATTAAATTGGAGGAACGATTCACCGACTAAGGAATTAGGAAATTCTTTCCCCAATATCTGCCGCCCCCAACCTCCGAAGTCATATTATTCCACCAGATTGATCAATGATTAATTCATTCAATTTATTCACTTCCTTACAATCAGAAATCTAATTCTTTTGAAGGCTGCGAATTTTTTCGTAATTATATTTTGCATTTCCAGAAATATTTGCTGAACGATTCAAGGAAAAGTGCTCGAAAGAACTTTGGGAGTAATTCGAATATTTGCCCATTTAGTAGATCATGAAATACTACTGAAGAAGATAGAATATTGTGGAATTAGAGGCATTGCTCATGAACTAACCCCTCGAGAAATGAGGTTATACTCATCACGCGATTTTCGAAAAATGTCTTCAAATGTCAACCGATCCTCTCTAGCAGAAGACCAAAATGTGCATGTATATTCTGTGAGATTCATGCAAGTATTGTGACGTCATCAATTAAAGTTTTTATTTTATTAATGAAAAATGTGATAACGAACTCGATATTTAACGGTTTCATTCAACACTAAAGATCATATTAGTGGACGGTTGGAATCGGCCCTGGGATAGTGGCGGTTTAGAGGAAGGATTCGAAAATTTAAAATATCTTCGTTATTGTGAGTTAGATCGTAAAATGTTATAGAACCAATCTTGTTGAACTATTAACGTTCTTTAATAGCTGTTCAATGTATTTTTACGTAACTCAAGTATTAAGCGAGTTATTTGTAGTTTCTAGTTTTCTGTAGTCAGTAAACCTTCCTCCCTTTTACTCATACGTTATTTGCAATTAAATAGTGGATACGTTGTGAGATGAGATTACAAGTGGGCTATACCAAACCGAGGAAAATTTAGTTAGTTTACCTCAGAGCGACGGACTTTTTTAGCAGATTTTCATTAAGGGAAATCAGCTATTGAGGTCGTACTCATGACGCGGTTTTCGAAAAATGTCTTCAAATGTCCATCGAACCAACCAAGGAGATGACGAAAATGAGGTCCGTTCAAAATTATATATTTATATATACATGTATATATATATATATGTGTGTGTGTGTGTGTGTGTGTGTGTGTGTGTGTGTTTATAATATAATACTCTAACGGTCGCAATTTTTGTTTAATCGTTACCAAACTCGATATTTAGTCGTTTAATATTAAAAGGAAGAACAAGTTCGTTAACGGCTGAAATCGAATTAGAGAAGGGGGTGGGTTTAGAGGGAGAGAATTTTGAAAATTCGACATATCTCCGTTACTATAAGCCGGATCGAAAAAATGTATAGAATGAATCTTATTTTAAACTAAATGTAATATATATATTGTTATATATATTTATTATCTATCTTGAGTATTAACCGAGATATTTCCATTTTTTCAGTTTTCAGCCTTCAGTAAACCAAGCATCTACTCGTTTTACGCAAACAACATTCTGTTATATAATAACCACCATTATTCGAAACTTAAATACAAAATATTATTTTCCAGAGACCTTTATTATACGAGATGCATGCTAATATGTTTTTGTGACCCCCCACCCCCGTCTTAAATTCTAACTACTACTAAAATTTGATTGATTGAGATAAACATTATTCTGATTCATTATAAATTACATTACTAGATATAGTTCACAGTTTTCAATAAAATTAATATGTTATATTCTTATATATTTCAGTTATTGTTTTTCCCCCGTGAACCGTTGGCAGACGTGTTTGTTGACATTTGAGACGCTTCCCGCCAGGAACGGGAAAGATTTCTTATTACTGATTGTATTTATTCACTTAATTTTCTCGGTGGTGTTGTGTTAGCAGTGTGTAGGTTTACCAATTATAAAACTTCACATGGGAAATCTGCTTAGTTTACGCAACTCCTGCGTGACGGACTTTTTCTTAAACAAAAAGTTTGACATTGAACAAGATTTATTTTTATACGAACTTCGAACTAATTCTAAACTGTAATGATATAATATTCTCGTATGCATCAGAACAATATTGCAACTATAGCAGCAAACCAGTTCTAAGGTCTCTTTTCAGTAAGACAACCAGAATTTTTAGAATTTATCAAAGGCATCACTTTTTTATTACAATCTCAATTTAATTAAAATTTATCTTTGTTAGTTAAAGACTTGACCCTGTGTTTTTTTATATTTTTCGTGAAATGTTTAGGCAGATCTTACGGTTAAAGCGTATTATACTCTAACTCTGGAATTAGTTTCAAAGAGCTATAAGAGAGAGATGTTTCTGACAACAATTAAAAAAAAAAACGCTTTTTTTTACGTTTGAGGTAATTCTACTAAATACTTTTTCTCTTTCTTTATTTTTATTACTTTTTTCCCTTAAAGAGCCAATCAAAATGTAAATTGGATTAAGTTTATTCTTATATTTGGTAAACAGTAGAGGAATTTCCTTGCAACTAGGTGAGTGCCTGGGAAGGTTAATTTTTTTTATTAAGACATAGTTTAGACTGAAAAACATATTTCTCTGTAGAAAAATTTTTCATAGTAATACATTCTTTTAGAATATAAAACCACATACTCCTGTGTTAAAATGTTATTTATTTTCATTTATGAACTGGAAAATTTGGGGGTTTTATTGTAATAATGTGATGGACTTTTAATGATAACCAATAAAGCCGATCTATTTTTTTATTTATTTCCTCTACATAGTAACCCTATGTGGAGGGATTTTATTTTCTGCACATCCCATGCATATTTGCATTATATATACATTTTGTCAAAATTTTAACATTTTTTATATAATAATATATATACATATTAAATGTAAATAAGATTATAAAAATTAAACTTGATAAAATAAACAAAAAACATTAAATAGTACAATTAAATAACCAATAAAATTACTAAATATTAATTTTATATTATTTTTTCTTCTCTCAGCTTAAGGATATTGTAGGCTATTTCTTTTAATAAATGTATTTGTTTTGAAAATAAAATATCGGGACTGATAGGCCATGCGGGAATATGAGTCTTTAACTGTCTTCGTATGTCATGAGTCAGTCTGCATTCATAAATGAGGTGGGTGAATGGCTGTTCAGTGGAACTAAACAGAGGCGATCTAATGCTTGTAACTAAAGTCGATCTAGTGCGCTTTGCCATAAAATTCACCAAAAATTTTATTTATTAAAGATAATAAAACAGACAAACACTAAGGAAACATTTATTTTATTTATTTATTTAGTTTATTTAGGTGTGTCGCAATTTAAGCGATTCACACATTTTCTTGTTATGATTCTAAAATAGTAGAGGTAAAGCCACCTTATAAAAACCAATAAAAAAGGTTAAAAAATCTACAGAGGTAGGTAAAAATACGGTAATTTATTTTTTCTCCAGTTCTATTTATTATTATTATATTATTTAATGTTATATCTGGTTGTAAATGTGTGTGTCTTTGAAGTGTTTCATGACTTTTGTAATGTATGGGCTGTCGTCGTGTAGTAGTTCAGATAGGTCGGTGGGTAAGTTCTTGTCAGTTATTAGTCTGCAGTCTGTAAGTAAGTGTTTGATAGTCAGTTGTGTATTGCAGTGTACATAATGGTGGTTCAGTCCTAGTCATGAGGTGTCCGTGTATTATCCGTCAATGGCCGTACCTCAAACGAGGCTAAGGAAACAAAAAAAGTCCGTGGCAATGGTCTAATGTAGTCCTTTGGGTGTAACCAGTAAGTATGTCTCACGTCTTTTTCTATTTCGTTTGATGTAATATTTTGTAATGTAAAGTCTTGCGGGGTTTCATTAAATTTCAATAACATATGTTGCCTTATCATTTGCTCAGCTTTGATGTAAATTGGCAAAGTGTCTGCTAATACACATGAAGCCTCATAAGATAAAGTACGATATCCTTTAGCAATTTTTATCGCAAATAGCCTTTGCACTCGGTCTAATTTTTTGACATTTCTTTTCACGCCTAAGGCATGACCCCATAATTCAAATCCATACGTCAATATGTGGACAATCGCCCCTTTGTATATCGTGGCCAGAGCGACGGATTAAAGACACCAAGACACTCTAGCTGTCATTGAGAGTCCATTTATTATTGAAAGCAATCTTGTTTGTAAGGTAGTAATGTGATAGTTCCATTTCAATTTTTTGAAGATTTCCCTTAAGGAAGAGTTTCCCGCCAACTCGCTATTTCGACCGTAACTGTTCGGCTCTCGTGTAGAGATTTATCTATTGCATAACTTCACGTGGGAAATCTGCTTAGTTTACGCAGCCCCTGCGTGACGGACTTTTCCAAGATGAAGTCCAAGATATTTTGATACGTTTCTCTTGTATTGTCACTCTATTTAATTTAATGTCCAAGGTAGCAGTGTGTCTTTGTCTTGTAAATAGTGTGTAAGATTTTTTTTCTAAATCAAATTTAATTTTTTTAGCCCATTCACTAATCAATGAATGGGCTAAAAAATTCAAAAAACCGCTAGTAAATTCCGTGATTTGAATTAAGTCTATTCCAGTGACCATAAATAAAATGTCGTCTGGAAATGCAATGGTTTCAGTTCCTTCTGGTAGTACTGTTTTAAGTAGACTGTCCAAAATGATTTTCCACAGAAAATAGTAACAGTAAACCGTAGTTATTGCAGCAAGTGAAAACCTTAGTTTACGCAGCACTTGCGTGAAGGTCTTTCTTTTATACTCGATTTGGAGGTGACTTTTAGTTTTTGTTTCAAAGTTATCAAGCTTTCTTTTCACTTATTTATTTACCGACTGTTTTTATTTCTATGTTGTGTTCGTGTATCTTCTTTTGTTTTGTGTTGCGTTCCCTTACTTTTGTTCTATATATTATTTCGTGTTCAATTTTCTGTTATTTTGTTTATGTTGTTTGTTTTTGTTTTGTTTTCCCCCATGTCTAAGAAGAGCAAAGTCGCCATAGTTGCGGAGCTCTACGTAATAAATAAATAAATAAATTGGAGGTGACTGCTCACAAAAAGCCGGTGACATTTCAACAAATACCGACATTCATCACAAACTTTGACCCAGCTCAACTAAGATTACTAAAGTGGCTCCAGTAAGCCAGTTAAACTTTCATCGTTAAGAGCAGACGATGCTTTCCCCGAGCCCTGTAATTTATTATCGGAGCCAAAATGGAAGACAGGAGTGGTAGCGAGTTAGTTTGCGCGGCGGCTAATATCAAAAGACAAGGCAAAGGGAGATAAAAGCAGTTTTCCGCCGTCATCGGCTGGCTTAATGGGACACCTTTAATTAAGGCAGCTGGAATTGGTAAAGTTTGCAGCGCTGCTGGTGTCGGCTTCATTAACTAATGCAAAAAACGGAGGCTATCTACAAGGAAGATCTCTTTGAGCTCAGGAAATAGAGCAGTAATCAACAACCAACTAGAGCCTTAACGGTAAAAATAAAGGTGGTCACGCAGGGGCTGCGTAAACTAAGCAGATTTCCCATGTGAAGTTTTACAATAGAGAAATCTGCATACTGGTAACACAATACCACCGTGATTAAATAAAAAAGGTAATGAGAAATCGTTCAGTTAATTAAAATAAATTCCCAACTGAAACGGCTTCTGAATTGTAAGAATAATTTATATTTTAATAACTCAAATTTTAGTAGTCCAAGGACTAAAGAAGGGGGAGGGGCGGATGAACAGAATGTATTTGCATAAATTTCACAAAGTACCGAAGGTAAGGTAACGTTAGAAGAGGCTTCCACCAGACCCGAACAGTTACGAAAGCGGCCGAATGATACCCGACCACGTGTCCCACAGACTTCATAAAAATGCAAATATCTCGGTTAATATTCAAGATAGAAAATAAATGTATATAACAATATTATAAAATTTAATTTACAATAAGATTGGTTGTATACAATATTTCGATCCGATGCATAATAACGGAGATATTTCGAATTTTGGAAAATCCCCCCTCTATAATTTCAGCCATTAACGAACTTTATCTGTATTTTTACATAAAACGTTTAAAAATCGAGTTTGGTAACGATCAAACTAAAAATTGCGACCGCTAGAGCGTTAACAGACAAATATATATATAATTTTAAACGGACCTCATTTTCTTCATCTCCTGGGTAGGATCAATGGACATTTGAAGAAAATTTTCGGAAACCGCGTCATGAGTACGACCTCAATAGCTGATTCCCCTTAAGGGAAATCTGCTAAAATAAAGGTGGTCACGCAGGGGCTGCGTAAACTAAGCAGATTTCCCACGTTCTGCTATGATATTCCCACATATTCTGACATAAAACAGAGAGGACGAATAACTAGCTTCATATTTTGAGATAACAATTGTCGTGCATCAATAGTCAATCGAATAGATTGGACCTAAAACGTTTTATCTCTCTACTTCCTGCTTTAGTCGTAACTTAAACAATTTTTTCCACAAAGAAACCTGAAGAAATGAAAGATGTAGAAGTATTCCTCGGAGCAGGGTTGATGTGTTTTGTAATGCCAGTCATTTTTGTAAGATACGTGTTCCCTTGTACATTAGGGTGGGCCGAAAAAAGTTTTATTTTTTTTTCATAATGCTATACCGAAAAAACCTTGTATCTATTATGTGTTATCAAAATGAAACAAAGAAAAAAAATATATACCTAACCCCCAGCTAGCGCAACACACTTGAAATTTCGAAATTTCACTAAAATCACAGGATTTTACAATTTTTTTTAAAGTACCCAAACAGTATTGAACTGCTATAGTGAAAATCATTTATATTAGAGTTATAAAAACACAATGGGTTATTGAAAATATATATTTCTTTTAATTTTAGGTAGCGCAAATGCCTTCAATATAGTTAATTGATCACTTCTCGAGTGCTAACCGGCTGTAGTGCAGTGCAGCATCTAATTTTTTAAACCCATGTGTTTTTTTAGAAATATAATGTTGATGGAACAATTACCTGTAGGAAAAAAAATAAATAGGCAATTTACATTTTCCAAATGAGTTTATTAATTACAAAATTTATCGTGAAATAACAATTGTCAATTCCCAGACTTCAACATTTTATTGTGCTTCTCTTAGAATAGTCCTTTAAATATTTGTAAGTTTGAAATCTTGTTTGCTGGAAAAACTTGGCATAGAAGCTTTTGATAGCAGCGTTGTTCGTATGAAACCATCTCTGTTCTTAGCACCAACGAGTTTTGAAGAGGCTTCAGTTACCAATTTCACACAGCGCTCCACCGCTTTCGTGTGACACGGGAATTTGTGGATGTTCCATTCTTTTGCTGTGTTGGCAGCTGAAATCTTGGCCCACATTTCTTCGTCAGATACTCTCGACAACAATGGTGGTGGATAAATAGCAGTAGTTGTCCAATCAATAATTTCGTAATATTCTTTTGCCTGGAAGTTGAGTTTTGGGGGTTTAAAAGTTCGAACCATCAGGCTCTTCCTCTTCCATTGAGCTTTCGTTTGAACCTATTCTTGGTTTTGTTGCAGCCTTAGAGCATGAAGGCTGCGAATGTGAAACTAATGAAATGTTAGACGACATAGCCTGATTTTTTGTTCCTTTACGTTGCAGTCTTTTGGTAATTTTTTTCGATTCCTTCTTGTCTAAATTTTCAATTTTTCCTTGTCCAAGATTTCTTTGGAAATACATAAACTTAAGTTCAAGCACCGGAATTTTTTTATCTTTTTTCACATTGACATGAAATTGATAAAGGGCACTCACAGATCTCCGGGACCTTTTTGCAGTTGCACGAGTATTCCATTTTACATTTACATGCAGATACATCAAAGAGTGATAAAGCCTTTTGCTTGAATTCCTCAATTTTTTGTTTGTATTTTTCTTTTTCCTTGTCGCGCTTAAAGGACTTCATTAGATTACGGTAGCTATTGTGGTATGAATTTATTAACTGCACAATTCTGTAGGGCGTCAGTGTTGGTATTGATGCTTTGTCAAAGAGGGCTTTTGCTTTTGGAGCGACAATATTAAATATTTGAGAGAAACAAACAGGCTTGTTACTTTCTAATGCTAGAAGGTACTGTTCGTGGAAACAGCTCCTTAGGACATCTTGGTAAGTTGGAAGCTTACTCACAGGCAATTCCCTCGGGCAGCCAAACAATGGACAATCAAAATCACAGCGAGTTATTTTCTTAGCAGCAGCCATCACGCACGCGAATTTAAACTTAGACGTCACTCAATAAATTATCAACTTAATTTGCACCGTCAACTCACAGCGACTACGCGTCTGCAGACGTAAACTGCCGAGTAACAAAGAACATGAAATGGTAGTGCGTTATGGGTAGAGGTAGTATAAGTGGGGGAAGCCCGGCACTTGATCTGCACTTGACTGTATAATGCGTCTTTTTCATGTCCGTTGCGCTACCTCAGATTAATAAAATTTTACTTTACCAATTATTTATTGTATTTTTAAAACTCTACTGTAAAGGGCTATCACTATAGCAGTCCAATATGGAACTATTAAAATGCTTTAAAAATAATTACGAAAACTTATGATTTTAGTGAAATTTCGAAATTTCAAGTGTGTTGCGCTAGCTGGGGGTTAGGTATATATTTTTTTCCTTTGTTGCATTTTGATAACCCATTATAGAGACAAGCTTTTTTCGGTATAGCATTAAGAAAAAAAAATAAAACATTTTTTCGGCCCACCCTATTGTACATGTTCTCCGCAAAAGGGAGGTACATCTGGTACATGTCCCCGCCGTCTGGTATGCAGACCAAATCAAATCCAAGCCGCAGTTAATCTATTAAAGAATGTGCGAAACCATTTGAAGGAAAAAAAGCCGTCATGCAGGGGCTACGCAAACTTAGCAGATTTCCATCGTCTGCCACGTATTTGCATTATCTCAAAAAGAAAACTGTTCAATGAGAACAGTATTTGTTAATTATGCTTCAAGTAACGTGCTTCATAATATAACAGCTCATTGTTAAAGTCGCACGATTAGGATGGGCAAAGGGCTTACTCCAGGCCGAAAACTATAAAAATCATATATCTCGGTTAATATTCAAGATAGAGAATAAATGCACATAACAATATTTAGAGTACATTTAATTCGCAATAGGATTCATTCTATAAACTATTTCGATCCGACTTATCCACTATCGTACTTGATCATTCTTTTTACATAAAATGTCTAAATATCCAGTTTGGTAACTGGATCAAACTAAAAATGGCGACCGCTACAGTTGTAACAAACAAATATATAGATAGATAAATAAATCTAACGTATATATATCTAATATATATATATATATATATATATATATATATATATATATACATTTTTGAACGGAGCTCATTTTCGTCATCTACTAGACAGGATCGATGGACATTTGAAGAATAATTTCTAAAATTGCGTCATGAGTACGACCTCAATAGGAGGTAGGAGGCCCCTTAAGGGAAATCAGCTAATGGTATAGAAATAGAATAAGTGAGACATTGCGTACCCATATCGAGGTGTGGCTACAATGTAGGAGGCACCTAGCCGTGAGGCCTTAATCCTTCTACACCAATCCAACAACCTCATGGTGACTGAGGACTCGCTACGATGGTCAGAAGCGAATCCTATGGAAGGGACAGTCTCCTACTGCCCAGCTCCCACAAGAGAGAAGAAATCCCACACATGTACCAGTTTACCTGGCCTGTATGTCCTCGTGCTTTGAACACACGACCACTACGTCTGCGACCGGCAGTGAAGGCAAGCCTCCACTCCGGACACCACCCAGCCCGTAGTTCACATTGAGTAGGCAGACCCTACCCCATTAAGGCAGGACTGATCCCCTGCCCGGAACAGCAAAGCCGACTAAGGACCTACTGTTCCTACGGTTCCCCTACCCAGCAGCTACACAGCGGGGGCTTACTGCTGCCACTGGGAAGGGCCGGCCCCGTGCCGGGAAGAATAAGTGAGACAGCAAATGGTTGAATACGAATTGCCTATTTATGATTTAACCATATTAAAATACCCCATATAGGGGTTTATGTTGAAGATGAAAATGGCCGAGATAGTCTTGGTAAAATGAGATAGGTTATAATATATACAAATAACTGTGATCTTTCCAAGAATCCGAAGTCACTTTCGACATCCATACAGGGTTAGTTTTGAGATAGGAAGTAGGAGAGAGGGAATGTACATTTTATAAAAATAGAGGCGTCACACTGTCTGGAGGGAAGAGCCGATTTGGGGGTTGAAGAAAGAGAGCGAGGAAGAAGGGGAAGAGGTGGAAGGAGAGGTTGAGAGAGAGAGAGAGAGAGAGAGTGAGAGAGAGAGAGAGTGAGAGAGAGAGAGAGAGAGAGAGTATAAGAAATGGCCATCCACTGCTGTTAGTAGAGCAAACAAGACAGAGCAAACCCTTTAGTCGTGGAGTAGTCCAAACATCCTCTGCCACTTCCTGCTTCCTGCATTAGCATACAGGTACTCTTTGCTAGGCCCACCAGCTCATCCATATACATGTCCCCTCAAAGGCCTGCCATTCTATAACGACGCCATCTATAGTTGCTGGCCAGCAAATGATTACCACCAAATTAACTCTTAATTTGTCCTGGATCAGAAGCCTTAGGCACAGAATCATTTGACACAGTAACAAAATTATTCTACTAGGGCGTATTGAAAAGTAAGGTCTCCTATTTTTTTTTTCATAGAAAATTTAATTTACTTACAACTTTGGTTACATCGTTTGGAAGGGTTAAATATTTACTAATTTTTCTACATATTCGCCTTGACGGTCAAAAACTTTTTGCATTCTGTTTACCAGCTTTTTAATGCCGGTGCCGTACCACTCTCCCACCGCGTCACGAAGCCAACTGACGACTGCTTCTTGAACTTCCTCATCAGACTTGAATTTCTGTCCCCCAAGGTGTTTCTTGAGAGCGGGAAACAAGTGGTAGTCGCTGGGGGCAAGGTCCGGGCTGTAAGGAGGGTGGTCGATGATATCCCAGCCGAATCCATTGAGTAGGGTGGTCGTTTGATGTGACACATGTGGACGCGCATTGTCATGAAGCAAACACACTCCTTTGGTGAGCCTACCCCTTCTTTTGTTTTGAATGGCTCGCCGAAGTTTCTTGTGAGTCTCGCAGTAGCTTTCTGAGTTGATTGTTGTTCCTTTTGGCATGAAATCAACCAACAGAACCCCGTTCCGGTCCCAGAAAACGGTGGCCATAACCTTTCCCGCTGACTTCTCAATCTTGAGTTCTCAGTTGGCTTCGTGACGCGGTGGGAGAGTGGTACGGCACCGGCATTAAAAAGCTGGTAAACAGAATGCAAAAAGTTATTGATCGTCAAGGCGAATATGTAGAAAAATAGGTAAATATTCAACCCTTCCAACGATGTAACCAAAGTTGTAAATAAATTAAATTTTCTATGAAAAAAAAAATAGGAGACCTTACTTTTCAATACGCCCTCGTAGCAGTTTATAACTAGTCACGAACCGCAAATAAGATATCCCTTCAGAATTATGAGGTTCGTTTAAGGAGATATTGTATCGCTGAAGTCAGCAAGAGATCGAATTCACTGATTCAGAAAGATAAAAGTTCATGACATGGAAACAATTAGGTAATTACCGGAATGCGATAAGTTGCATTTACCGACGGCCTTCTATCAACAAGTGTGTATCAGTCAGCTCCGCATAGTGCAACAATCGCCTTATCAAGACAGACTACTCCCTTCAGACGGATCCACGTGAACCAAGTCCATCCGATAACACTCATTTCAACACGAGCATCATTCAGGGAAAAAAACCTGAAAGAACAATTCATTCCTCTTTCATGATTTGAAAACTCGGGAATTAGTCCGGTAAAATAAAAGACAAACTTTCGGATTTGTGACCATTGCAATGGAAATATTCCTGTTTGGTGCATTCGAGGAGAGGAAAACTTTAACAAGATTTTCCCCGGTGGAAAATCAAGAGAACAAACAAAGAGTCGGCAAATACAAGAAGCCCCGTTACCAAGGCCTGCATTAAATTTCCCTAACAATCCACCCCTCCCAGCGGCCTCTATTTCAAAATTAAATATACCAACTTTTTCATTTAAAAAAATAAAAATGAATTCTTTTTTTTCTGGAAAGAATTCTCTCCCGGAAGCAACTCACATTTAAGTAAGAAAGAAATATTATACTTCTACAAAAGTAAAAAAAATGGTGTCTCACAGCTGCGTAAACAACCATATTTCCCGTGGTAAGGCAGAATGCAGATTTCGTAAAACAACGGTGTCTATAATTCTTTAGACGAATTATAGTTCATTACAGGGCTTATTCTTCATATTGGTCATTATGATTCTTTAAATGGCTTGCTCTTGATAATGGTGATTAAGATTATTTAGATGGCTTGTTCTCGAAATGGTGATTATGATTATTTTGATAGCTTGTTCTTGTCAATAGTGATTATGATTATTTAGACGTAATATAATTCTTTAGATGGCTTAATCCTCAAACGGTGATTATGATTATTTAGATGACTAATTCTTGAAACGGTGATTATGATTATTTTGATAGCTTGTTCTTGTCAATAGTGATTATGATTATTTAGACGTAATATAATTCTTTAGATGGCTTAATCCTCAAACGGTGATTATGATTATTTAGATGACTAATTCTTGAAACGGTAATTATGATTATTTTGATAGCTTGTTCTTGACAATAGTGATTATGATTATTTAGACGTAATATGATTCTTTTGATGGCTTAATCCTCAAACGGTGATTATGATTATTTAGATGACTAATTCTTGAAACGGTGATTATGATTATATAAATTACTAACTCTTGAAACGTCGATAATGATTATTTAGATGATTAATTCTTGAAACGGTGATTATGATTATTTAAATGACTAACTCTTGAAACGGTGATAATAATTATTTAGAATTATTTAGATGACCAAATCTTGAAACGGTGATTATGATTATTTTGAAAACGGTGATTATGATTATTTAAATGACTAACTCTTGAAACGGTGATAATAATTATTTAGATGACTAATTCTTGAAACGGTGATTATGATTACTTAGATGACTAATTCTCGAAATGGTGATTATGATTATTTAGATGACTAATTCTTGGACAACCATATTTCCCGTGGTAAGGCAGAATGCCGATTTCGTAAAACAACGGTGTCTATAATTCTTTAGACGAATTATAGTTCATTACAGAGCTTATTCTTCTTATTGGTGATTATGATTCTTTAAATGGCTTGTTCTTGATAACGGTGATTAAGATTATTTAGATGGCTTATTCTCGAAATGGTGATTATGATTATTTAGATGACTAATTCTTGAAACGGTGATTATGATTATTTTGATAGCTTGTTCTTGTCAATAGTGATTATGATTATTTAGACGTAATATAATTCTTCAGATGGCTTAATCCTCAAACGGTGATTATGATTATTTAGATGACTAATTCTTGAAACGGTGATTATGATTATTTAGATGACTAATTCTCGAAACGGTGATTATGATTATTTAGACGTAATATAATTCTTCAGATGGCTTAATCCTCAAACGGTGATTATGATTATTTAGATGACTAATTCTCGAAACGGTGATTATGATTATTTAGACGTAATATAATTCTTCAGATGGCTTAATCCTCAAACGGTGATTATGATTATTTAGATGACTAATTCTTGAAACGGTGATTATGATTATTTAGATGACTAATTCTCGAAATGGTGGTTATGATTATTTAGATGACTAATTCTTGAAACGGTGATTATGATTATTTAAATGACTAACTCTTGAAACAGTAATAATGATTATTTAGATGACTAATTCTTGAAACGGTGATTATGATTATTTAGATGACTAATTCTCGAAATGGTGATTATGATTATTTAAATGACTAACTCTTGAAACAGTAATAATGATTATTTAGATGACTAATTCTTGAAACGGTGATTATGATTATTTTCAGAGCTTGTTTATGACAATAGTGATTATGATTATTTAGACGTAATATGATTCTTCAGATGGCTTATTCCTGAAACGGTGATTATGATTATTTAGATGACTAATTCTTGAAACGGTGATTATGATTATTTAGATGACTAATTCTTGAAACGGTGATTATGATTATTTAGATGACTAATTCTTGAAACGGTGATTATAATTATTTGCATGAGTAGTTCTTGACAATATTGATTATAATTATTCAGATGGGCCATACTTGACAAAGGTGATTATCATTATTTAGATTGGTTATTTATGGGGGATTTTATTTAATGAGTTCGTCATTAAACAAATTCTTGTAAACCAGGTGAGAAACGTACTCACCACTAATAAATAATAATAATAATAATGATTAATTGAAAATGCTCAATTTCCGCAGGCGACCTCCGTCTAGCCCGAGAGTAGTAGAGTTGAATGAACTGACACAGACCATGAATGAGATATAGGAGTGCCCATTGATTCAGTGATGCCACCAGCTCAACCTGTAATCCACTGTTGATCCCCAGATCACGTGACTCAGGGCCGTAATGTCTGGCCATCACGCGAATCATCATCTCATAGGGAACTCCGAAGGTTGTAAAAAATACCAGAGCTGACATAATAGCTGGAAATATGGCTTCAGATATGGCACAAACACAACTCTATGTACTCTGTAATTGAAGTAGAATACATTTATAATTCATGAAGAAACTAACATTCATGTTTTAATAATGGCTCGTTCTGCCAACTTTATAATTATACTTTTTCCAGATGGTGCACACGTATGCTGTTATGCTGAATAATATTCAGTTGATGGACGTAGCTTAGTAGTCATATAATTATCAATTCTTTTATTTACGTTTTATATACTTTAAACAGTTTTAAGTCAATTCATCTAAATAATCTTTAATTATATAAGAACCATTACTACCAATCTAGTCGAGGCTCTCTTTAAGATTTCTTAACTCCTCATATAAGATATAGAAAGCTGCACACTAGCGCACCAGGTGGCGGTAGCCGGTACTTTCGCTTTTCTGCATTTCTAGACTAAAGGTTAATGTTTCTCTTTTAGTTAGTGGGCCGAAAATAATTACCAAACAAATTCATTTGTTACTCGTTTTAGCAGTTTCTCCTGAAGGAAAATCAACTGTTGTGGACGTACTCATGACGCGAATGTCGAAAAATGTCTATCGATCCTACCCCGGGTATGACAAGATATGGTCCGTTCAAAACTGTACACACACACACACTCACCATTATCAAGAATAAGCCAACCAAAGAATCAAACTCACCATTATCAAGAATAAGCCAGCTAAAGAATCTTACTCACCATTATCAAGAATAAGCCAGCTAAAGAATC